>SNQJ01S0255438.1:0-10166 GCA_010110895.2 Picea sitchensis | reverse complement strand
AACTCAAACCCTATGGGAACCATCTTACCAGGGCATCCTGTCATTCCCCCCAGGTGTGGACAAGTGGAAAGGCATAAGGTCCAAGTACACGCTAGAAGCAAAAAGAATTAAATGCACATATTCAAATGTTTTGAGAATCAGAGTGACACATACCATGATACCCGGACTCATTACCTCATGGAGCAAGACCCACTATTGCTGAAGGACCAGGTCGATGGGAGGGATGTTGTTGTTGTTGATAAGGTGGAGGTGCTGAAGAGGAAAAAGGATGGGCCCTCCAGGGCCAGGCTCAAGTCAATATGCCTCACGGTATTCCATGTCTAGGACCTGTGGGCCTCGAGACATAATCTCCTTAGTTATCCCTAGGCTAGGGGATAATATCTGGCTCCAACTTGGGGACGTGCTCACCGTAGAGCACATGAGAACCTCAGTGTCTATGGTATAACCTATGACCTACTTGTAATCATTTGGGGTGGTGATATCACCCCCGGCTCATCTCTTTCAACTGACTCTTGCTCACCATAGAGCGCATGAGAACCTCAACATCTATGGTATAACCTATGATGTAACTATCTCTTTCAACTGACTCTTGCTCCATTATTTCCAAGTCTCCCCCTTAATGGAGAATGGATTGACTTCTACACCTAACATCTCCCTAAACAACTCAAACTTAATCTTTCCAAGAGGTTTAGTGAAAATATTAACAGCATTTTCACTAGTATTACAATACATAAGAGCTATTTCATTTGACTGCAACTTTTCTCTAACAAAATGAAACTGAGCATCAACATGCTTTGTCCTTGCATGAAAAATTGGATTCTTCGCAAGATTGATTGAACTTGGATTATCACATTTGATCATTGTAGGTTCCTTTTGTTCTTTTCCAACATCTTGAAGAAGTCTTCTCAACCAAACAGCTTCACAAGTTGCTACACACAAGGCTTTATATTCTGCTTCAGTAGAAGACAAGGATACAGTAAGTTGTTTTTTACTGCTCCATGAAACAACCCCGGATCCAATGCCAAACACATATCCAGTGGTTGATCTTCGATCATCTGGATTGCCATCCCAATTAGAATCTGAGTAACCTATCAACTCAAAATCAGATGCATCAGTATATTTAATACCATATTCAAGTGTTCCTTTTTGATACCTGAGTACTGCCTTTGTTGCATTCCAATGGATTTCTAGAGGTTTCGCCATAAACTGACTTAACACACTCACAGAATATGCAATATCAGGTCTGGTTGTGGTGAGATAATTGAAACTACCCACCATTTGTCTATACATAATGCCATTCACCTCCTTTGAACCATCATCACAAGAAAGCTTCACATTTTGTTGCATGGGAACAGTAGAAGATTTACACTAATCCATTTTAAATCTCTTAAGTACTTCTCTGACATACTTTGACAAACAAAAGTTTGGCCTGCATTTCCCCAAACTTCAAGACCTAGGCAATAATGTAACTCACCAAGATCTTTCATTTCAAAAACTTTTGACAACTGCTCCTTGATTTCATCAATTAATTTTTCTGCATTTCCTGTAATTATCAAATCATCAACATATAAGGAAATCAATACTATATACCCCTGCTCATCAAATTTAGTAACAGATTTGGATCACTCTTGCTCCTCATAAAACCCTATTGAAGAAAGAAAGAGTCTATCTTCTCATACCATGACCTAGGTGCATGTTTTAGTCCATACAATGCTTTCTTTAACTTACACACTAAGTGTTCTTGCCCTTGTTCCACAAACCCTTTAGGTTGAGTAAGGTAAACCTCCTCTTTTAACTCACCATTCAAAAATGCAGATTTAACATCTAATTGGTGTAGCTTCCAATGATACTTTGTAGCTAAAGCAATTAACAATTTGATAGTATTCAATTTAGCTACTGGTGCAAATGTTTTAGCATAATCAATACCTTTTGTTTGTGAATACCCCTTTGCAACCAATCTAGCCTTATATTTGTCTATACTACCATCTGATTTAAACTTGGGTTTGTATATCCATTTGCATCCAATGGGCTTCTTATGTTTAGGCAATTCAGTCAATTCCCAAGTATTATTTTTCATTATAGATTCATATTCTTCCTCCATTGCATTTCGTCATTCATCATGTTCATTGGCTTCATCAAAACTCATGGGTTCTATGACATATGAAATGCTACTCATTATGGCATAGTCTCTATACCTCTCAGGGAGCCGAACCTATCGTGAAGATCTTCTCAATTGATTATCTTCCTCCCCACTTTGTGAAGATCTGTCTTCGCCCCTAGGTGAACTGTGACTTCTTGAAGTGTCCATATCACTGAGTCCTTCTTGTTGCTGTTGTTGTTGTCGCTGCGGTTGTGGCTGCTGTTGTGGTGGCTATTGTGGTGATTGTTGTTGTTGCTTCTCTTCTTTAACTCCTTCATCAAGAAGTCTATGCCATTCCTCATGACTGTTGTTGTGATGATTTCCTGCCTCCTTCTCATGGAAAAGTTCATCTCTACTTGCAAATACTTTGTGAGTAGATGGATCAAACAGTTTGTATGCTTTGAATTCAGAACAGTACCCAATGAAAATACATTTAATGGCTTTAGCATCCAATTTCTTCCTATTCTCCTTTGGAATATGTGCAAAATCCTTACACCCAAATACTTTCAAATTATGAACTGCAGGTTTGGAACCATACAAGACTTCGAAAGGAGTAACATTATCAAGACACCTTGTTGGACTTCTATTCCTTAATAAACTGCAGTATTTATGGCTTCAGCCCAAAATGCATTCGAGAGATTCTTACCTTTCATCATACTGCATGCACACTCTAACAGAGTTTTTTTTTTCCTTTCAGAGACTCTGTTTTTCTATGGAGTGTGAGGTGTTGTAAACTGTTGTACTATTCCATGATCTTTGCAATATTTGTTGAAGTCCCCTGATTTATACTCTCCCCCTTTATCTGAACGAAGGATTTTGATGGATTTTCCTATCTGTTTTTCCACCATGGTTCTGAATTCATTAAAGTACTCGAAAACATCACTTTTTCTTCTAAGGAAATAAACCCATGTGTATCTCATGCAATCATCAATAAATAACAAAAAGTAAAATGCACCTCCTAAAGACCTAGTCTACATAGGCCCACAAACATCAGTATGCACAAGATCTAACACATCTCTCTTTTTCCTATCAAGATTAGAGGGGAATTCATCTCTGTGCATCTTTCCTAATGCACTTCCATCACAAGCAACATTCTCATTCTTTAACATGGGAAGTCCTTCAACCATATTATTTTTCTGTAATAACAATAAATCAGGATGATTGATTTGGCCATACCTTTGATGCCAAAGACTCTTGGTTGGCATAGTTGCAGAAGTCAGTGCGTGATGTGCTTTGTTGGTAACATCAAGTTTGTATAGGCCTCCTGCTCTAACTCTCGTTGCAATAGTTTTGAATTGGTCCAGCAGATCCTTCACTATGCAGTATTTCTTGAAGAATTCAACCTTCAAGTTATGATCTGTAATGGACACAAAGATCAAATTTTTCTTTATCCCTGGCGCATAAACAACATTGCGAATGTGACGAATAGTACCATTAAACAATGTCACAGGAATGTCTCCGTATTACATCTGATGAGCGCGGTCATCTCCAAGATATATGTTGGCACCATTCTGTGTTTCTTTAAAATTAGAATACCACAACTTATTACATGTCATATGTACTGATGCTCCGGAATCCACAAACCATGCATCAATATCATCCATTTCAGCAGATAAAACAGCGTTAGACACAAATAGCCTAAGATCCCGTGATTCAAAATTCGGGGGTTCATCAATATCATCACTAGCAATAAACAATCTAAAATCATGATTTGAAGATTTTTCTGCATAATGACCTGAATGTGTTCTGGGTTTATTCCTAGCCTCATCACTCTTCTTCTTATGACAGTCTTTAACAATATGTCCAGGTCGACCACAATAAAAACAACTCTTTGACTCATTCCTGTTAGATTGCATACCTTGATTCGGCCTTGGGGATTGTCTTCTCTGCGATGAACTGCCTCTCTGCCATGAACTGCCTCCTCTGCCTCTTTCTCCTGATCTCCCTCTCGCGGATCTCTTATTTGACCACAATGCCAAATCTTTATTCTGAGGCTTCAGATTCCCGCGCCTCTCTTCCTCTTACAGCAAAATACCTGTCAGTTCTTCAAACGTAGGAGGTTTCTCCCTTGCTGTGAGACTTGTTATGAACATCTGATAATCTTCTAGCATACCATTTAAGGTAATAGTGACCAAATCAGTGTTGGAAATAATTTCCCCTATATTTACTAACTTGTCTTTCACCTCTTTAATACGACCCAAAAATGAACTAACAGATTCATTTCCATCCATTTTAATGCCTAGCAATTTAGTTTTCAGGAACAAAATGTGATTTGTGTTGCTAGTTTCATACAATGCTTTAAGCGTTGTCCAGGTTTCAGCAGAAGTGTTAGCTTCTCTAATATGTGGAATTATGCTATCTTTAACAGACATGTGCAACAATACCTTTGCCTTGTTTTCGCACTTCTCCCAATCTTGGATCTATGTTGTTGTCGCACTTGCAGCCGCATCAAGTTTCATTTCAGTTCCCTTTGCAATGTTCCAGACACCATAGCCTTCCATGAGCGTCTGCATCTTGAATTTTCAGTTAATGAAATTCGAGCCATCTAATTTGTTGGCTTCGTTGAGGTAGGTCTCCGCCAGAGGATTCGCCATCTCTACAAGTGTCTGCTTGTTCAATCAGAGAATGGATCCTTGTATCACCAAACACACTTCGATCTTGAACTTTCGTCAAGTGTTGAGCAGTCTGTTGCTCTGCCTTTGGATCCACTGATCTGATTCTACCTCTGTTCTTAGCTTTCTTAAAAGAAATATAAAAAAACTTTAAAAGGAAACCTTAACACTTCATGTGTATAAAAAAAATATAAATTTCTTAAAAGAAACCTTTCCTTTAAAAGAAACCCTTTTTAATACATACTCATCCACCTTTAAATATCCACTTTTAATAAACTTCAATATCCACTTGATAAAGTTGATACCTCACACAATATCCACTTAAAAGGTTTAAATTTCACAAAAGTATCCACTTTAATAAAAAAATTATGCTTCACAAAAATTTATGCCTAATCGAATTAGGATTAAGCCATGCTCATGTATAAAAAAAAACTCTCATTCATACAATACCCTTCACGATTTCCTTCAAACTCCACCCATGCAAACTACCTCCACGCTACCTCCACGAGCTCACGCATGCAAACTACCTCCACGCAAGCAATGCATATAACATTATTCACGCTTTGGTGTGTATGCTCACCGCACCAGCAACAACGGCGCTCACGGTATGAAGCGTGTCTTCAAACACACTCACGGATAGAAATACAAAATCGAACTTGTTTCCTGCAATTAGATCCAACCAGCAAGAGAGCAAAGTAATGAAAACCAGTGCATACCCTTCGACTGAATCGCTTTGGTTCCTTTCGCTCTCCCACGAAAAAAAAATAACTCACACGGCCTCCCTCAATCAACTTAGAATCAAGAAACTAACATCGATGCTCCTCGAAATCGCGAATGGGAGCGCTAGTGCACCTATGCTATGGAAAGGGGGGGCGTTGCAACGCACTCGTAGAGGTGATGCGTGAGTGCTAGTGCCCCAGCGCTCGGACGCAAACTAGTGGAGCGCGAGGCCACCGGAATTTTTAAAGTTCGTAAGAGTGAGAGGGATCGGCGCTCCTCTCACACGGCATGGGGAGCGCTTGGTGCCCCTACTCAATTAATTTGAGATCTTGCTTCAGAGAGCTCGATCTCCAACCTCGCTCTAATACCAACTCAAAATTAGGAAAACCAACACACAGGTGAGGCTACGCTCATAATCTATATTATTCAATGAAGATTGATTACATCATTATATAGGAAACGACTCTACTTAGTCGGTTACATCAAACCACAGAAAACTAGAATCTACATTAAGTGAAGTAGAGTTCAACTATGCTACTGACTCTTGACTAATAGAGTTCTTCTACGTAACTATCTCTTGCAACTAACTCTTTCTCCATTATTTCCAAGTAAATCGCTCAGGGTATAGCAGCTTATGGTTGTTGTTTTAACTCGATCCAATGGTGTCATACAACAAGGCAATTTTGCATTCAACTTATGGAATGGATCCATTAGTTGGATGTGGTACTCAGTAGTCATGGGTCCTCTTCTTCTCAGTCGTACACGTAAAGAGAAGTGTCTTGGGTCCTCAAATCAAATCGTATGTTATGTCACAATCATGCATGGGCCCACCCCCTCATTTGTTCCACTCATGCAATTTCTCAATAGCAGATTGAGTCGCTATTCAGTTGTGGACTCTCATTCAATAGGGGTGCCATACTCAACCACTTCTTTTATGGTGTGATTTGCAAGGTGTTTTTAATATTTTATGTATCAAAGTCATCTACACTTCCAACACTTTATAATAAATGAATTATTATATTTTGTAAGAGGTGAGCTAGAAACTCTATAAAAGAGAAACTCCCTCACTTCTTTAAGCATGGTTGGATTTGGGAGGACTCCCTCCCTTGGAGCTTAATGCAATATTTTGGATGTGTTTGGAGGAGCTACACAATTGACTTATGGGTGAGGTTGTCTTTCGTACCTTTATTGTTGCCTCTGTTTTGTTGGGATTGCTTGTGACATATGCTCGAGTAAGAACTTGGTATACTCTTTCCATTTTCACTTGAGGTTATCATTGGAATTTTGTTCATGCTTGTATTGCCTTCTCTATTTATGGATGAATACACATTAACCTAACTCCTGATAGTTGTAAATCTCTTTGAGTGTTGAATGTTGTCTACATGTGCAACTTCCTCGGCCATATCTCTGCAATTTAGGGCAGCATGGAAGGAGTTCATACAGCTTGTTTTTTCAGCCACATTGTCCTTTTTCCACTTTTAGGATAGCCTCCCATTTGAAACCTTGTTTGACTCCATCGCCCAATGATAAGGACAATGAGTGTAAATCTCTTTGAATCTCTTTGAGTGTTGAATGTTGTCTACATATGCAACTTCCTCGGCCATATCTCTGCAATTTAGGGCAGCATGGAAGGAGTTCATACAACTTGTTTTTTCAGCCACATTGTCCTTTTTCCACTTTTAGGATAGCCTCCCATTTGAAACCTTGTTTGACTCCATCGCCCAATGATAAGGCACTAATCTCCAACCCTACCATCCACTTTATTGTTGCTACTCTTATAACCCTGTTTTGCTAGAAATTACTCTTCACATCACCTTGCACTTCATAGTTTTATTCTCCAACAATCCTATTTAGGGAAGCCTCCCTTGAGCCAAAGGAGAGTCGTTCTGAAGAGCAGAGTGGAGTTGTTGAGGTGATAGTAGCTAACCACCTAGTTACCCAAATCTATCATCCAAGTGCTTGGAACTTTGGCATATTCATGATGACAGATTGAGCGGTGTTGGTACAGGGGCAGACCCAGGGTTCAGCTCTAATAGCGCACCAACAAGCCCTAACTACTAGCCCTTTCGGCAACATCTGCGAAGCAGATGCAATCTCACCTGAAGTAGCTATAGGGGGTTTCAGGACACAGGTGTCTACAACCAGAGGAAATGTAGAGTGGATTCATAGCAACAACACACAGTCACCTAGTTATTATGTATCTTCCTTAAACCTACTGCGCAAGTTATATTTCAGATCTAACACAATATCACAATAGCAACATATCCAATGACAGAGAACACAACATCAAACACGCATAACATAAGATATACTTGGTTCACCCTCTCCCTAGGGCTACGTCCACAGAACTGTGTTTTATGATATATTAAGATAGAAGCATACAGTTCTTATCTGCACTCTTGGCTAGCAGATCTTCTCTTCTTCTCTCTCTTTCTCTCCCCTCCCTGCGCACCCCGTTGTAGGGTTGATCTTCGCACCCAGCTAAAGATCTTACAATACAGAAGGCCCTCACACACAACACTTCTCTCTCACATGATAGTACTCACTCGATCACACAACAACAATGGACTCTCAACCAACTTAGCACCAACCCATCCCAAGTCCTTTAGACCTTTATTTATACATTACAATAGCTCTCGGACACCCTTAAGTTAAAACCTAAGTGTCAAAACCCTAGATACCAAAACCCTAGGTGTCTAAAACCCTAGGTCAACTTGACCCGCGTTTTCAGGGCTTCACCAGCCTATCTTTCCTTCCTTCATGCGCGGTACTCCAAAGCATCTGTTGACATCTTCTTTCGCTTGTTGAGTTGTCCACGATCCCTCTTCGTTTCTGATCTTTCATCCTCGATCTCCTAGTCCAATGGCTTGCTTTCTCTTACTTCGCACTGTCTTTTCTTCTCTTTTGCTCACTTTCACCCAATATTAGTCACTGTGTTTTCCACGCAGTTCGCATTTTGCCTTTTCTCCCTTAATCTTCGCTTGCTTCCATAACCAAGGGCCAACAGGCCCCCAACACTCACCTGTGACTCGTCCCGAGGCACTTCAGGTCTGAACTTTCTGTTTCATTTCAACTTCAAACTGCACAGAGCAGCCTGTGCTTTCTGCTCTGTCCCTCCCTTCTATGTGCAGACTGCTTTTCTGTGTCTGGTACACAGTTTCAACTGCACCTGGTACCTAGACCCTTTTCCTTTTGCTTTTACTGAGAGCTGCGAGGCAGCTGGTTGTCATAATACAATTTCAACCGGCTTTCGTTCACCAAACCTTCCTTCCATTCTCCAGTCAAAGTCTTCAACTGCGCAGCTCCTCCTTCTGTAACATAGGCAATCTCATATGACCCAAGCTAATGCGTCCTGAACTTCCTTGGATGCCTCATGAACTTACTATCATATACCAATACCAGATCTCCTTGCTTGAAAGCTTTCTTCTTGATGTGTCTGTCATGGTAGGCCTTTTCTCTTTCTTTCTTAACCTGCAGGTGAAATCCTGCAATAAATCTGTCTTCTTCCAGTTCGACCAACTGCACAAGCCTCTCTTGCATAGCGCCAGTGTCATCCATATCTGTAAAGGTTGCAATTCACAGACTAGGAACCAAATATTCCATGGGTACAACTGCTTCTAGACCATAAACCACTTTAAAGGGGGTCTGCATGGTCAGTTTCTTGCAAGTGGTTCTATAGGCCCATAATACTGTTGGACCCTAGTACTCTCAAATCCCAATCATCCCTGTTCACGCTGCATATCTTCGTCAGCGCTGTCTCCAAGATCTTATTGAATGCTTCAGCTGTCCCATTTGCTTGTGGATGATAGGGTGTGCTCTTTTGATGGTGAACTTCAAATTCTTGAGTCAAGGCTTCAATAGTCTTGTTAATAAAATGTGCGCCTTGATCGCTCATAAGGATCTTTGGGCATCCAAACCTGGTTATGATATCATCAAATATGAAGCGTGCAGTTGTAGTTGCACTACAGTCCTTAACTGCTCTTGCTTTTGCCCATCTGATCAAATACTTTGTCACAGTGATTATGTATCTAGCTCCTGTGTACTTTCCTGGTGGGTTGATAGGTCCCACAAAGTCAATGGCCCTGTTGTCGCCCTAATGCACACTTGCAAACGTGAGCTAAGTCCGGCTCACTTAGTGTGCCCTCGGAGACACAATGTCTAAGTTCCTGCCCACACTGTCACCTTGACAGGAACCTCTTTCGTCTAGGCTTACTCCTAGGGAAGCCAAGGGGGGTTGTTCCTAAGTTACTGAGTTAATTTTATTTACAATGTCTAGGAGTTAGTTTTAGTTGATCATAGGCCAAAGGGAAAACTAGCCTATATGACAAGCAGCAATGCAGGTTTAATCTAGGTCTAAACTATATGCAGAGTCAGCCCTTTCCCTAAGTCCACTACAGACTAGTGCCTAAGGTTGGGCAATGGGGTCAACTATGTTTAAGGGTTGTTCGTTACAATATACTTTACAATTTAATCAAACTACCCAAACCCCACAAGTTTAGAGTTATACAAATTATACAATATACAAAGTTTACAAGATATACAAAAATACAATGATTTCACACCCTAGGGCCAAGCATGCCCCAAGTAGCACTTACTCTACTTGGACCGCCTTCACTGGCATCTACTCACCATGAAAAGCACTCAAGGACTAGATGAGTGTTGCCTCCCCAAGTGGGATACTCAATCACTTACCA
>SNQJ01S0255437.1:1177-12567 GCA_010110895.2 Picea sitchensis | reverse complement strand
CCGATGAGATAAAATACTGCAGCCAACATTGCTACTTGATAAATGTGATACCTATATTGCTGACGAGAGAAAATTATGTAGACAACATTTCTACTTGAGAAATGTGAGACCCCATGGCATTCATATATTGTGTCAATTCCATTGCTATCCTCTTGAGTTCCTTCCCTTGGTTTTGATGCCAAATTTTGGATTTAATAGCTTGCAACAAATCTGTACAAACATATACAAAGTAAGGGACACTAGGATTTTACAATAAACAAACCCTTGAAGGAGAAAATTATATTAAAAAAACCATTCTTGTGTGTTTCTATTGTACAATTGGTCCAGTTATATAACAATAGGTGACCATAATGGCTATGTCATAATTAGATGTTTAATTCAACCATATGCATATGCATAACTATCTCTAACAATATATCCTTAAATCTTTCCATGAATATCTCAACCAATATTCATCCCTAAATTCCATTTTTTCCTCTCATCTTTGATTCTTCTGTAGACTTCTATGCTTGGTCTACATTATTACAAATCCATAATTTTATTCATGATTCACAACTAGGAGTTAATCCTTCAAAATAATCTTCAAATGCATATACTAGATCTACAACATGGATATATTCCATGGAATTTGTTACATGTGTTGTACCTAAGGATTACAATGTGAGGAATCTCCCACACAAGAACCACAATTACATCTAGGGATATATACATGAGGTTTCTGATGGAACCTCGAATAAGAAGTGTTATCACTACGTTCTCCAAGATGCCCTCAAATATTCAGAATATGCCATCTACAACTCCAAAAGATCTAGATGTGATTTAGCAACCAATGTTGATGGTGTATTTTCCACCGCATATTCTATTTCTTAACATGGTATATTAGTTCTATAATATCTTCTTACTGTAATCAAATATTTGCAATTTGTCAAAAACTAGTAGAGACTTTCATTGTGTCCTTTGGATGTTAGTTGGTGCACTGAATGTGAATCATTGTCATGGAAAAATAATTTCCCACTCTTCTTTCCTCCTTTGAAACCTCATTCTATTTCTATGGAAATCAATGCCTCAAGAAAATGTTCCCTCAAATGGACTCTCGATAATATGGTCAACAAGGGAGAATGAACACCACATGCACCTTGAAGAAACTCTAGCTAGAATGAAAATGTAGGTATAATAAAGCCTAATTTGGGTGTTTGATTGACACAAACATGTTGCAGATTGCAATTGAAGAGGATGAACTACACAATAGATTTATTTCCAGGTATACCAACATGCACTTGTTAAGCCAAAAGGAGGTAACATGATTTCTATTTTGGGAGCAGATTTGTTTATCCCACATAGGAAAGGTATTAAAAAAAATCATTTTTTATATTGTATATTGATCACTTAAAACCATAAGAAAAAGAACCAATGAGGGGTATTTAGTGAATTCTACTTGTGCATATTGTCTCCATTCTATAACATTGTCAATGGTGAAAAAATATTCGAGTTATTTCCCATGGGTGATGGTGAAAAAATATTTGAGTTGTTTCCAAGGGGTGATATTGTGGATATTTACAACAAAAAATGTATTTCTTTTTTAAATGTGCTACCCTTATTTTTAAAAGATGCATTTACTTCGTCTAACCCCTTGAGAGGGAAGTTGTGGAAATTTCCATCAAAGGTGAAGGAAATGGGACTCCCTCTAGATTGAGTTAATAAGCATTAAAATTTTCAAATATTAGGAAAGTTCTGAAAGAGATGAGTTTTGATGCATGAGCATATCTCCACCCTAGAAACGTGCCAACATTCCATCACATTAGCATGCATTCAAGGAGGGGAGAGGCACCAACCCTCCCATTTTTAAAATTTGAAATATGATCCTGTATGGATTTATGTTGTCAGGTTGAGTAAAGACAAGCCATGCCTTTGTACAGGCAGGAGATAAGGTCACCTTTAATGGCTCACATATTGATGGATCTAGATTCAATACAGACTAGATGGCCATTAAAGAAACTTTAATGTAATGGATGAGGTTAGGTTAGTTGGAGGGAAATCTCATGGAGCCCCTCTTTTGTAAAAAGATCATGGTATAAAAATTGGTTAGTGGAGGGATTAGGAAGGGATGAGCGAGTAGAGAGATCAAGAGAGGAAAGGAGAGAAGAGAGCCGAGACTCTGTTGCAGTCTAATATTTTGTACACACCTGTAATAGACATTCATATTAATACAAAGAGTAGTTTTTCTGCCTATGACTTTTATGTGTGTTTATATGTTCTATGAATGTTATCTGTGTTTTCATTTATGTTGTATATGTATGATAAGTTTTCATATGCATGAGAAGATAGAATCCTCTATCTGTGAGTTTGTTGAATCATTCTAGGTTCTTTTGGCTAAGTGCAAGGAGTGCATGACAGAGTCTTGAAACCTCTATGAGCTAGCGCAAGGATTACGCATCTGAAATTCAAGTCGAATTCAAAGAAGAGTGTTCTAGGAGGGCACACTAGAATAGTTTACAAACTCAGAAGGAGCCTCAAGGTTACTGAATACCTTGGAGGAGAAAGCATGACATAAAGAGTTGTTGAATACTATGTGGAAGCTCTACCAGGTGGGCATCAAGCAAGTGAAATTGTGCACAAGAGAACTCAAATTTGAGTTTACAGAGAAGAGTGTCAAGGAGAAGATGCCACAGAGTTGCTGAATACTATGTAAGCTCAACAAAGAGTGCTTTGAGAAAGTGCAAGAAGTGCACGGGACCGACACATTCTGGAGTGTTGGAGAGGTTGAGAGAAACAAATTTACTGAACACTTTGTAAAGCTCTCCAAGGTGTTCATTGAGAAGATGTAGGGAATGCATCAATGAACCTGAAAGAGATCAGGATTCTGGAGGAAGACCTATGCAAGGAGTGCACCAGGCCAACACTTAGACAAAGTGTTGAAAGTATGAAGAAGCCTAAAGGTTTAGTGGAGTGTAGGGAGTGCATGTAGAATTAGACTTGTTCCAAGTCCATAAGATCATGAGGATGAGCGTTAAAGTGCCAGGAGGGCTCAAGAAATAATTTGAAGGAACTCGAGGTCCAAGACCCTTAAGAGACTGAGAAAGTTGAAATATTAGAAGAAGTAGTGCAAGTTTTCACGCAGAGCGTAAGTGTGCATCGGAGATAAAATTCCACCTTAGTTAGAAAATATTAAAGAGGGATAGTGTTCTCAGAAGCAAAGTCAAGACCCAGTAGTCAGACTCGCAGGAGAAGGAACAAAGGCCGTAGCCTTTGAATATTTTCCAATTCTTCCAAGCCGGGAGAAAATCCAAGCTCAGGAGGAGGAGCAACAATAGTCATCAGATCATCTTCCGAAAGAGATCTGGACCATTAGATCTATGTCAAGATAGGTGGAGTGCACAGAGGAGGAACAAATCCTAGTCATCAGATCTGAGCATGGAGGACCCACAACCATTGGATCCAGGTAATTGAACAGGCATTAACACTTTTAAAAGTGTACAAGAGAGAGAGAGATAACCGAAGCCCCTAAGTCCCGAATTGGATCGAGACCGTCCATCGTCCATAGGAGACAGGTGGAAGAAGATATGGAAGTATGGAATAGAAGAACTCCAGGAGAACCCAGGTGAGTAGAGTGTGAAATTGTCGAAGCTCCAAAGGTGGAGTAGACCCTAGCCTTTGGTCACCAAGAGACACACGTCATCATATCATGTAGTCAAGAGCATCAACACTCCAAAATATTCAATGTGTGGAGTTTGTAGAACTCTTGAACTCCCAAAGAGTGGAGTAGATCCTAAACGTTGATCGTCAGGAGGGACGTGGCAAAAGTTCCTAGAGTTTGTGAGAAAGAAATTCAGAAGAATTGTGTGGAGAAGAGAGCCATCCTTGCGAAGTCGCGAAGAGCAACGTGAATCTAGATGATTAGATTCAGAAGGAAACGTGGTGGAGACTTGGATGTTTCAAAGGAAAGGTACTCCGAAAGAAAGAGGAGAGTAGTGTAGGAGGACTCTTAAAGGCCATAGTGTCGAAGTCATCTTAGCTGTCCATTGGGAAGGGATGCATGGAAGAAGAGATTCCAGTCTAGAGGAAACTAATCTGGAGGATTTATGGAGTATACATGCGGATTCATCCAAAGCCTGAATCCCGAAGGAAAAGACTGAGCCATAGATCTCAACGAGGAATGAGGACCATTGATCATGTTTCCATGATTTCAGAGGATTATGTTTTCGTGATTTCAGAGGATTGTGCCTTTGGAAGAATTGGCCACAACATGAAGGGAAAACATTCAGATCCTAGAGCTCTGAAGTGCCCTCTGGGTAAGTTCCAAGTCATAGCCGTGGTCATGTAAAGAAGAAGGGGCCTAGTGGAAATTGATTTGGGTTCCAGCAGGGGCCCTAAGAGTCGATTCGACTCAAGTGACTAAACGATCCTAGATAGGGAGGTTGAGAAACCCCTAGGAGGGGAGGGTGTTTGTGTCAAGTGGTATCAGAGCATGATTTTGTCTGTAGACCGTAGGAGAAGGAGATAAAGTAAATAACCAAATGGTATAAGAAGTTTAAGTTTTCTTGTAGACAACAGGTGAAGGAGGATTAGATAGTGTAATACTATGTGAATGATGGTTTCATGTGTGGAAAAATGAATGGATAAAAAGGTGGGATGTAGGGAGAAGTTGGAGATACTCTCAGTTGTCGGGCAATCCATATACTTGATAGGAGGGAAGGAAGAGGGTGAAAATGGATACTGAAGGCCATAGGTGTGGCCATGATAAATACCACCAACAGGTGAAGAAAGAACATATAGATAAATATCTCAATAGGATAAGAGAAAAAATGGAGAGGCTGACATTGAAGATGCAAAAGGAGGCCAAGGTACGCTGAAGGTATGAGTGGCTTATGAAAAGGAAAGAAAGGTGGCATGTCTAGAAGTTGGTGGCCAAAAGGAAACAAAAGGTATTAAGGAGATGGATGAGGGAAACTGAAACCCTCTGTGATGTACTGGAAGTGGTTCACATTTGTGAGGCAGAATTTGGAAACATCCTCAGTGATGAGGAAGAGAAGATATCAAAATATCTCATGAGCTTCTAAGAGGGCAGCGATGAAGGTTCAGATTGCCAGGTGGGAAATGTGATGAGATCAGTTGATCCCATAGAATTCTAGGAGGGAATAAGATAAATCCCAAATTTCCAGATGGCAGGGGAGAAAAGATGAACTCAACTGATAGTTCATATCAACAAGGAGTGTTGATGGAGGTGGATTAGGGGTGTGTTCTGATCATTAGAGGAATTCAAATATTCCTTCCAACTAGCCAAGAAGAGGATAACATAGGTGTTGCTGAAGCAATAGAAAGACAACCAGGTATGACTTTCATAGAGGAGAAAGAGAAGACATTAGAGTTTTCCCAAGCAGTAGCAGAAGAAGAGCATTCTTAGGAATGGCTCAAAATTTTCAGCCAGGAAGTTGAACAGAAGATGACTACAACACTGAAGCCTGCAACAAAAGAGTAAGCATACAACATGGAATTTTCTGATATATACAAGGAAATGGAAGCCTTGGAGAGAAGGGTAAATATGCAGATAAGGCGTATCCAAAAGGTCAGGTTGGAAACATGTGAAGGAGCATACTAGCCGAGGGAACAATTGGAGGAAACTGGAGAGATGCCAACAAAGGAAATGACATAAGTCAATCTGTCAGAAGAAGAAGCAAAGCAACAACTCAGTGGTGAGATTGCAAAGTTGGAGTCCGCAACAAAGTGGCCAGCTAGTGCCACAAAAGAATAAAGAAACATGGGAGATCGGGATGATCTACCCATTGATAAGGAGGAAGTGTAGCGAGGAAGTCTACATGAAGGAAGCTAGCCAGTGGAAAAAATGGACAGAGAGATAGAATGAATCAGGAGGATGATGGTGAGGTTAGAAACATAAGAAGTTCGCAAGGAGAAGCTAAGAAGAGGAGATCTTGTCATAGTAGTAGGGACGAAGAAGAAGCAGTAGTAGCAACAACAAAGCAGAGGAGCAAGAGGACAACTCCAAGGAAAATTTTGGGATCCAGGAGGATTTCAACATTGGGATAGAGGAGCTCATGATTTTACTAGCAATGGAGTATGATGTAGGAGCATCGTTCCACCCTAGCAATGCACCAGAATTCCAGCACATCAGTGCGCATTCAAGGAGGGGAGAGGCACCGACCCTCCCATTTTTTAAATTTGAAATATGATCTTGTACATATTTATGTTGTCAGGTTGAGTAAAGATAAGCCATGCCTTTGTCTAGGAAGGAGAAAAGGTCGCCTTTAATGAATGCATGTTGATGGTTCTAGATTCATTTCAGACTAGATGCCCATTAAAGAAACTTCAATGTAATGGATGAGGTTAGGTGAGTCGGAGGGAAAGATCGTGGAGCCCCTCTTTTGTAAAACTATCATGGTATCAAAATTCATTAGTGGAGGGATTAGGAAGGGATTGGCAAGTAGAGAGCTCAAGAGAGGAAAGGAGAGAAGAGAGACGAGACTCTGTTGTAGTTTGAAATTTTGTACACATCTGTAATAGACATTCATATTAATAAAAAGAGTAGTTTTTCCTGCCTATGATTTTTCTGTGTGTTTATGTGTTCTATGAATGTTATCTGTGTCTTCATTTATGTTGTAGATGTATGATAAGTTTTCATCTACAAGAGAAGATAGAATCCTCTATCTGTGAGTTTGTTGAATCGTTCTAGGTTCTTTTGGCTAAGTTCAATGAGTGCACGATAGAGTCTTGAAACCTGTGTGAGACAACACAAGGAGTGCACATCTGATATTCAAGTCGGATTTAGAGAAGAGAGTTCCATGAGGGTACACCAGAATAGTTTACAAAGTCAGAAGGAGCCTCAAGGTTACTGAACACCTTGGAGGAAATTCTGTGTAGGAGAAAGCACAATAGACAGAGTTGTTGAATAATCTGTGGAAGCTCTGCCAGGTGGGCATCGAGAAGGTGCAAGTGTGAAAAAGATAAATCAGCTTTGAGTTCAGAGAGAAGAGTGTCAAGGATAATACACCACATAGTTTCTGAATACTCTGTAATCTCAACAAAGAGTTCTTTGAGAAAGTGCAATAAGTGCATGTGACTGACACATTCTGGAGTGTTGGATAGGTTGAGAGAAATAGAGTTATTGAACACTCTGTAGAGATTTGCAAGGTGTGAATTGACCGGTTGTAGGGAACGCATCAGTGAACCTGAAAGATATCATGAGTCTATAAGAAGACCTATGCAAGGAGTGCACCAAGCCAACACTTAAAAAAAGTGTTGAAAGTATTAATATGCCTAAAGGTTCATAGGTGTGCAGGGAGTGCACATAGAATCATAATTGTTCCAAGTCCATAAGCTAAGGAGGACAAGAGTTAAAGTTCTAGGAGGGTGCAACAAATAATTTGAAGGAAGCTGAGGGCCGAGACCCTTAGGAGACTGAGCAAGTTGAAAGCTCAAAAGGGGTAGTGCAATTTTTCAAGTAGAGCACAAGTGTGCGTTGGAGACAAAATTCCACCTTAGTTGGAAAATCTCAAGGAGGGATAGTGCTCCCGGAAGAAAAGTTGAGACCCAACATTCAAACTCACAGGAGAAGGAACGGAGGCCACAACCTTTAAATATTTTTGAATTCTTCCAATCTGAGATAAAATAAAACCTCAAGAGGAGGAGCAACAACAAACATTAGATCAACTGCTGGAAGAGATATGGAATGTTAGATCTACGTCCAAATAGGTGGAGTGCACAGAGGAGGAACAAATTCTAGCCGTCGGATCTGAGCGTGGAGGACCAACAGTCATTGGATCTAGGTAAGTGCACAGGCCTTAACACTATTGAAAGTGCTCAAGAGAGTGGGATAGCCAAAGCCCCTTAGTCCCAAAGTGGATCAGGACCATCCATCGTTCAGAGGAGACATGTGGCAGAAGATCTGGAAGTCTGGAATAGAATCACTCCTAGAGGACCCAGGTGATTAGAGTGCAAAATATTTGAAGCTCTAAAGGAGGAGAAGACCCTGGCCTTTGGTCTCTAGGAGACACGTCTCATCATATCGTGCATTCCGGAGCAACAACACTACAGAATATTCAGTGTGTGGAGTTTGTAGAACTTCGAACTCCCAAATATCAGAGTAGATCTTGAACATTGATCGTCAGGAGGGACGTGGTAGTAGGTCTGAGAGTTCGCAAGAAAGAACTTCAGAATAATTGCATGGAGCAAAGAACCATCCTCGCGAAGTCACGAAGTGCGAAGTGAATCTGGACCGTTGGATCCAGAAGGACACGTGGCAAAGATCTGGGTGTTTAAGAGGAAAGGTACTCTATAATAAATAGGAGAGCAGTGTAGGAGGACTCTCAAAGGCTGAATTCTCGAAGTCATCTTAGCCATCCATTGGGAAGGGACGCATGGCAGAAGATCTGCTAGTCTGGAGGAAACCACTCTGGAGGATTTGTGGAGTGTACATGCGGATTCATATGAAGACTGAATCCCAAAGGAGAATACTGAGCCATATATCTCAGTGAGGAACGAGGTTTGTTGATACTATTTTCGTGATTTCAGAGGATTGTGCCTCCGAAAGAATTGGTTGCAGCATGAAGTGAAAACATCCGGAGCCCGGAGCTCCGAAGTGCCCTTTGGGTAGGTTCTTGGTCATAGTCTTATTCATGTGAAGAAGAAGGGGCCTAGTGTAAATTGATTTGGGTTCCATCAGGGGTTCGAAGACTCGATTCGACTAAAGTGACTAAACGATCCTAGACCAGGAGGTTGAGCAACCCCTAGGAGGGGTGGGGGTTTGCGTCAAGTTTAAAAGTTCTTATCATGAATTTGGAATTTGTATGAGTACATGGGTTACTTTTCACCAATTGAAATCTTATTGAAAGGGGATTTCCTTGTTGTGCTCTTGATTTCTAAGAGCTAGTTCTATCAAGGTTTTAATAAAAATATAATTTTTTGTTGTGGTAATTGTGTACTAGATCTGCCTAAAATTTAAGTAACGGGGTATAAGATACATGTTGTATTTATGTGATTGTGTATGATTTTAGATGCATTATGGTGATTACGTGTCTAGTGTTTGACACATATTTAATTTGGAAAAAATACACATATGGTGTAACAAGACAAAAAAAAATATTGATCATTCAAAGCATGTAACAATGAGAATTAAGTGTTCATTTTTCCTCAATTCTTCATTAAGAATTGTCAAAATTTAAAAGGTCATAATAATTTATGGTCCATGTAAAATATGCTTCAATTGTTCCAACAAAATAGTTCAAGTATTTTTTTTAGTCATAAGTCTGTTGAGTAATTGAAATTGAAGCATAAGGTGAAGTCGTTGAATTATAAAATTAATGAAGTTGCAACCCCTTGTGAAAATTGTCAAAAGACTTGCTTGAAATTGAATAAGGAGGTAATTTTCATTAACGTTTAATCAGAGTAAAAGATCACTTTGGGTTGCATTATTGGTAGTGTTAGACACCTTAAGATATAAATAGGAATAAGTGAGCATGACATAAGAGAAAGTGTGTGTAATATAAAAGAAACAAGTGCAAGCAAGCAAGTACAAGTGAGCGTGACAAGTGACAATAAAAAACTGGGTTAAGGAGGAAAGTGTTTGTAAAATTCTATTCAAGAAATTAAAGAACTACATGAATCACTTGAATTGGATAATTGGATTGTTGATATTCACAAACAATTGGATATGTAGGATAAATTGACTGAAGCACTTCAATGAAAATTAATTGGAAAGGAGGAGAAAATTGAAAACATAATTGATGCAACTTGTGATACAAATAACCTCATACGAATGGATGATGTTCCTTGTGATAAAAATGATACAGAGACACCAAAATATATGGTTGATGATTCCTTAACTAGTCACTGGATGGAATTATACAATGAATTGATGAAGGTAAGTTTTTTTGAAGACGAGTCACAATAAGAAGCAAGGAGTGATACTGGAAGTGGAATTAGTGAAGGTAAACTTGAATTTTGTTTTAAAGATAAAAAAGAAAACTATCATGAATGAATGGAAGAGAATAAAATACATATTGATATTTCCAAGTCTATCATCATACCTTGGGAAGAAATCTATGATAACAAACAAAGAACAAGACTTGGATATGATAAGGAAGTTACCTTTCATATTCTGAACTATTCTAGACCAATCCACTTCTATAGTACAATATTCCTTTAAGGATATTCCACTTCACCTATTTATGTTCAACATCAATATGCTTAATGCCAACATTGTCATCTAGTTGGTCATATGGAGATAGAGTCTTTTCATATCCATCCTTGTTTTCATTGTGGGAAGACAAATCATCATTCAAATAAATGTCAAAAGAAGAAGAAGGATAAAAAGAAAAAAAATTCATTATGGTTGGATAAGCTCTTGAAGATGGAATCAACGAGTCAAGATTTTGAATAATTCCTACCATCTAGTTCAGACACAAATAAAGACATATTTCCTCAAAGAAGCAACAAAAACAAATGGATTTCAATCAATTGTTATAGATGATACTTTTGGTCATGACTAGGGCCCATTTTAATTCAAAATGAAAATTGACTCCCAATGGAACTCCCTTTTACCTTAAAGGGGGGAAGTACACAAATGAAATGAGAAATGTAATATATTTCACTCAAGGGGGGGAGTACACCGATGAAAACAAACTCTGTAACACCTTTAGGGGGAGTATATTGTGAAAATGGTTAGTGGTCATTATTTATGAAATATGTATTGAAAAACAATACAAAACTCAATCTTGGATCCCTTCCATAGACTTTTCAATAATAATAATAATGATAGCCATGATTCAAATTTAGAAGTCCTATCAATTAAAATTCAATCATAATTTGGGAACTCCAGCATAGAAATTGGTCTCCTCAATAAGACATATACAATTTTATAAAATTAAATCAATCTTATCAAATCAATATATTTGGGAATATGTAGCATGCAATGAAAAATCCTCTAGTTTCTCTTCAACTATTCATTTGAATAATGATCGACACCTAATTGTGTCTAAATTTAGAGAGAACATTGATAATCCCATTTGTTCACTAGTAGCATAATGGTGATCCTATTTGTTCACGAATCAATATGGGAATGTTCAAACATGGTAGCTATTCACTTCTAGAAATTATACTCTCTTTTAAAGTTAATTTCAAATGAACCATTCAACATCCATATTGGTGGCTTTTCAAGAATATCTTCATCAAAGCTCAGTTTAGAAGTTTCATATTGAAGACGAAAGATGATATTGGTTTATGTACTATTTATTGTTTCCTTATTGGTATAATTATTCGAGATTATGATTCATAGAGGGAATGTTACACTATGAGTCCCTATAAAATCACAAAGGTCAAGATAATATTCTTATGAGTTTCCATCCTTATCTAATGATGAGGTGTCATCATTATTCATTGAT
>SNQJ01S0255435.1:0-12567 GCA_010110895.2 Picea sitchensis | reverse complement strand
ATCTCACTCTTGAGAGTTTGAGGAGTGTTCATGCTAGCCAATGCATGAAAATATATCATTAGAGTAGTCTCTTTCAATCATATTGTTTTCATTGATGTCAAAGACAAGGGGAGCCTATAATACTTCCAAGATAAATATTACAATCCTCAAGATGTCCAAGATAAAGATTGCAAGATGGAGATTATTGAAAGTATTATTTTTTATAAGTTTGGATACCCTATATTTGAAGGCATTTTTACCCTACATACCTATATCAAATGGAATCACATGTTATATGGTTGGAAATATTATTCTAAGACCTTTCCAATGGTATATTAAATTATCTCTAACTCCCTAGTAATGAGGAGATATGATTTTTTTCGTGTGACAACCCAACCAGAAAATTTAGGTTGGCTCAACTAGTCTTTACATGTCGTCCTTGAAAGTGGGGAAAACATTACTATAAATACATGATATATTTTTTCATTTGTAAAGAAACCAAGTAAGATATCAATTATTAGGTGCGTAGAAGTGATCTGAGGTGCGCTAAAGGTGTTGGGGTATCTTTTTGTTGTGCAAGAGAAGTCTAAGGGATTTTCTTGAGGTATTTCTTGTTCTCAAGGTGCACTATGAAGGATTGTGTTAAATTTAGATCTTATATTAAGTTCTTATCAAATTACTAGACAATAATAGCATAAGTAGGATCATTGAAAGATACACAATCACAAGGTACACAACATTTATCTTGGGAAACCCTCACGGGTTAGAAAACCCAACCAAAAATTCCTTAATATAGATTGCCAATACAATGCAAAGATAATATACCAAGCATAAGAGAATATCCAACACTGAGAAATGCACCTCTCTCTTCCTTCTTCCGGCAACTGGTAACTGCAACTTCCTTCAAACTTGTGCACGTGATGAGTGACTTGAGTGAGTGAGCTAATGAGGCACCTCCCACTCTTATTTATACTGGCTGGCAAGTGCTAGGGTGGTGTCTCTTCATCAAGTAGGGATGAATTGTTCACTTAGTGGCTAAAACCACTTTAATTAGGCCTCAGGGCTGAGTTCTTAATTAGCAACATATAATTAGGGTTTTACCAATCCACAAAAGGGGATTTTGTCTTATACAAATCCTGACGTGATCAATTTACAAAAGGGGATTGATCTATAAGAGAATAACTCAATAATAAGTAGAATATTATTTGCAGTTACAATATTTCAACACCCCCCATTAGCAAGAAGGGTATTCTACAACATCATCATGACAGAGAGAGAAAGAAACAACATCAACAACATCTATAACACTGACTGGAATATCTATAAATCATCAGAAATTTTTCTCATCATCAATAACATCACCATTCACAGCATGGAGCTGGAGTATCAACATCATCATCATTCATAACATGGATTTGGAGTATCAACATCATCATCATTCACAACATGGAGATGGAATAACATCATCATCATTGTTCACAACATGGAGTTGGAACAACATCATCATCATTGTTCACAACATGGAGTTGGAACCTGAAACATCAACATTAGTTAGCATAAAAGCTATAACAACAACATCATCAACAACACGAGGCTGGAGCAACATCATCACAACATGAGGCTAGAGAAACAACATCACAACATGAGGCTAGAGCAGCAACATCATCATCATGGGGCAACATAATGAGGCAGGTGTATCAAAAAAAAATTGTGGTACTCTGACAGACCCTAGGGATCTACTCGAGAATCATAAGATTCCCTAGGATATAAAATCCTAATGAAGCTACCATGTGGTACTATGACAGACTGTCCTTATCGTACCTTCAGGATCTTCCCATGAATCATAAGATTCTCTAGGATTATAAAAATCCTAACCGAGCTACCACGACTGACCATAGGTAGAATATACATGCATAGGTACTTTGATAGACTGTCCTTACCAAACCTTCAAGATCTTCCCAGGGATGATTAGTCCTCTAGGATATGAAATCCTAACTGAGCTACCCATTATTGGTTAGGACACCATAGTATCATCAACATCACTCCCCTTTTCAAGGGATGTCCTTTTAGACTATACCAAGCTTGTCTCGAAAGTGCTCAAACTTTACATGATACAAAGGCTTGGTCAACACATTTGCAACCTGATCATCTGTGGCAACATATTGGAGCTTTATAGCTCCCCCCTGCACGATGTCACAAATGTAGTGATACCAAATTTATATGATCTTAGACTTGTCATGGAACATAGGGTTCTATGTCATCTTTATGAAACTATTGTTGTCACATAGAATCACAATTGATTCCATCTCCAAATCAAATAGACCTGTAAACAACTTCCAAATCCACATGGCTTCACAACTGGCAGAACATGCAGCAATGTATTCCACTTCTGCCATGCTGAGAGAAATATTGGATTGCTTCCTACTCTGCCATGAAGTCATGGCTGACCCCAGAATAGAAAAACATCTTGAAACACTTCCAGCCAAATCTAAATCAATATAAAAAATCAGTCTGAAGTCATGATCTCCATTATAACAGAGACCAAAGTCCAATGTACCCTTAAGGTATCTCATCACATGTTTTGCAACAACAAGGTGAACACGTCTAGGCTCTACTAGATACTGAATCAAGGTGTTCACAAAAGAAACATATATCTGGCCTTGTATTCGTCAGATACATCAACGATCCAATGATCTATCTGTACAACGTAGCATCAACCATTCTGACGAAGTATCAACCAAGAGATTCAATGTAACACCCTATTTCCCCCAATTTGTAATTATAACTATATTGGCCAAGGAACTATGACAAAATCAAAGGTGTGAATGTTTGATTTAATGGACCTTTGTATAAAAGGTTGATAAATGTAAATTATGTTATTTTAATAGAAAATGGATACGTGTTGCATGACTGTTGGAAAGGGGATGTGCTAAGAAGAGACCACGAATGTTATGAAAAGGTCATGGAGGGGACTAGGAATGGTTGCATTAACCTCCACTGAACCAGTACTTTGCTGGATTTAATTGCTCAGGATCAGAACAACTCTCTGACCCAAGAATGAATTATAGTCAGGCTGGTAGGTGGGAAGACCTCCTCAAGAGTTAATGAGGGGATGGGGCAAACTGCCCATCTACAGGGATTCCAGACCTAACCATAGACTGGGAATTCAAGCCACACATAATATTGCTGAGCAAGGCAAGAAAGGAAGCATGGTGGGCAGAGGAAGACTTGCGAAGAGTGCAAAGACGAGAGCCGAAGCTCTTGAGTCCGAGGAAGGACTGAAAGAGGAAAGTGAGTTATGATTGCAGAAAAATAGAGACTGAGTCGAGAGAAGGAGAGTAACCTTTGTCCCTATCTATTTCTGTACTAGGAGAAGGAGTGTAACCTTCGTCCCTAACTTTCATTGAGCTAGAAGAAAGAGATTGAATCTCAAAACATCGTGGTCTAAGCTCAGGGATGGCTAGTGGTAAATCCATTAGGAGTGACTGAGCCTATGGTTGGGTGGAAACGAGCACCCCTTTCAGCAGTCACATCACGCCTTATGGTTCTGATAAGTGTTTTCATGATTTGTGCTTTGAATTGGATATAATGAATGCATGGGTGTATTTATGTGTCTATAAATGGTTTCTGTATTGAAATGGTTAAGTTATGAGTATGCGTTTGTTCCCTTGATAACTTAGGATTCTTCTTGATTGTCCATATGCGCCATTTTAATTCCTCGAAGGTGTTTCCCCAGGGAATTTCAGCACAGTTCTAGAGTCAGAGAAAACCTCTTGGCTCTGCTATCGTTTTGGTAAAATCACGAGTTTACCTTACCCTGTTTCGAAGCTTGAAGTTCTGTGAGTTAGGGAGGCATACCCTTCAGACGAATAGTCTAAGAGACTTTGAATTCATGCCAAAGTCTTAACCAAAAACCTGACTAAGAGTAGGGTTAATAGCCCAAGAGCCATCTGAAGGTCCATGTGACCTAGGTTTAGGAACCCTATGCTAAAGGAGTTATCTCATGAAGGTTTCAGAACCTCGGGAGATCAAATCTCAGAGATGTTAAATTTCACGATAGTCAAGTTACCCGAACTACCAGAGTAACAAGAACTGTAGATGACTTAAGAATCTGACAACATAGATGGATACAAGTCGTTTAACGGGAGGAGAATCCATCCTAATTGTCAGATCGACTCAGATACCACTCGAGTTAATGAATTAAACACCAACCGCTCGATTAAATCGATGGTTGGGAGTCAGTGTGGAGTGCAAAGGTGAAATTAGCGGATGTCCTCATTCGCGGCTCACAATTCACCAACGTCATTGATCTCGTTGAGTTGGAAGATCAACGACTAGGATTAGACTGGATTCGATCAAGCACTTCCCAGATTGCAGAGGTTGGATGCCGCAATCACTATGAATCCTTGATCTGTGAGTGGAGATCGATGGTGGGGAATCATTGCGGAGCACGAAGGTGAAATTAGTGGATGCGTTAGTTCGCGGCCCGCAATTCACCAACGTCGTTGATCTCGTCAGGCTGGAACATCAACAACTCTGGTTAAACCGATTTGGGCGAGTACTTTCAGATTGTGGAGGTTGAGCTCCCTGACAAGGAGTGTTCACGTTGGGGCCCCGCAACCACTTTGAACCATCGATCGATGAACGTATCAGTATTGGCCGGATCATGACCATCAAACCTAGAAAATTTGCTAGGTGTATAGTCATGGGTTCCTTTGGAAATCCAAGGAGTAACAGAGTCCTTATGTACCATCGATTTGAGAGAAAGGACATGTGTTGATATATCATCGAATTTGGGTGTAATCACTTCGAGAGAGAGCGAGTGTGGAGATTTTGAACCTCCTGAAGCTCGAAGAGCCAAAGTGATTTGCAATCGTCGATCTGTGGGAGACACACATCGACATATCGTAGACTTTGGGTGAAATCACTCTAGGAGAAAAGGGGATATGTTGAACAAGAACTCCCGAAGGCCAGAAAGCCAGAGTTCTTCTAAGCCGACCATCAGCTGAGGACAGGTGTCAATAGATCTTCCATTTTGGGAGATAGCTACTTCGAAGGTGAAAGGCATTGGAGTATTTGAAACTCCCGAAGCCCAAATAACCGAAGTGATTTGTGGTTGTCGATTCATGGGAGATATGCGTCGATAAATTGCTAACTTCAAGTGAAATCATTTTAGGAGAAAGTGAGTGTGGAGATGTAGAAGTTCCCAAATTTCGAATTCTTGAAGTAAACCGACACTATTGATCTGGAAGGACATGTTGCGCACAATCCTTGACTCCAGAAGAAAATGCTCTGGGAGAAAAAGGCTGCAGAAAATTATGAATCTCTCGAATGTCGAAGTCCCAAAATGAAACTAAGTCATCGATTTACAATGGATGCGTGGCACTTGATATAGAACTCTAGGCATGGAGTACTTTGGGAGGAAAGGTTGTGCGAGCATCCAGGACTCCCTAACGCTGAAGTCTCGAAGTGAATCAAGACCGTTGAACTCCCTGAGGACACGCGGCGTCAGATGGTGCACTTCGAAGGATTAGTACTCTAGAGGTTTTGCGAGGAGGTGTTTTGAATTTCGCCGAAGCTCAAAGACCCAAAGTCATTGAGGGTCGTTGATCTTGAGGGTGAGTAGGGACCATTGATCCCTTCATGCAAGTTTAGAACTTCGTCGCTTTGAAGTTCGGATGAAGTAGCGTGTGATGAATCAAAAACTCCCAAAGCCCGAAGTTCTGAAGTGTCGGAATAGGCGCCTATGGCCTTGACGTTTGGTCATAACCTATGGTCATATGCGATGGTTGTTGAAGAAGGAGGGGCTAGGCCCCGATTTCTAAATTAGAGACTATGGATAGAGGATTTTATTATTTTTACACCCCATCATGGGTGTGTTACAAATTGGTATCAGAGCATGGTTACAACACTTGGCCTGCTTGGGATCATGGATGAGTTGCTTAAAAGAAATATTTAGAATAATTTTAACAGTGACACCCTATCTTACCTCTTTCTTAAAGAGTATGGTTAAAATTTTATTGAGGAAAATAATGAAAATTTATATTGTGTGTGTGCATTTAATAAATTTGAACTATGTATTGTTCATAAACTGATAGACTGTTAGCTAACAATAAGTGTTTTTTCAGCACTCAAGCAGTCAGTAAATCACAGGAAAACTTCAATTCTAAAGGATGGTGATATGTTATGAAGTGGGGGATGGCTCCCATAATAGAGACGAAGAATCTGATGAAAGGAGGGCAGTGGAAACCCCTTTGGATCTGGCTGAAACTGTAAGGAGCCTCAAGGCTGAATTACAAAGTTGCAAGGACGACAATGAGAGATTAATAAAGGATCAATAAAAACAAACATAAATTAATGTAGTCTTGTTGTAGAGATTATTTGACATACAGAGGCAGCTGCAGCATAAACCCACAACTAGCCATGTGGACCAATGACATGTGAAAAGAATTCAAAGTCCACCTGAGATCTAAAAACATGGCCCCATAAGTGACCACACTAGGAGAAGTACCTCGAAGAAGGACCAACCTGGAGGTAGGGGAAACTCATCAGGAGAGTCCTTTGGAAAGGAAGTTGGCAACTCCGAGGGATCTTCTAGTAGAAAAACTAGCTCACATTCTCAAGGGAAAGGAAAGAAATGAAAGCATTCCAAAAGTTGTGATCCTGAAGAGTTACAGAAGGCCAAACCACCCTCTTTCGATGGAGAGATTAAGAAAGGGGAAGAGGCTGAAGCTTGGCTACTTGGTTTAAAGAAGTACTTCAGAGTCCATGACTACTCTAAAAACTTGAAGGCTCGAATAACCATATTCAACCTGAATGGAAAGGCCTCCATTTGGTGGGAAGACCTTAGGAATGTGAAAGGAGTCCATGAGAAGGACTTGTCATGGAAACTGTTGGAACATATATTGAATTTTGCTCAGTGACAGTTGAGATCCCTTCAGAAGGTATAAGGGTCACAAAAAACTGTCATATCTCAAAAAGGTGTGGGGAGGTTACACCTCGAAATCCTTCGGACTTCGCATATTCGCAAGTTTTTGTTCGCGTGGAAAGAAATCAGTCGCATGCTAGACAACCAAAAAACCGAAGTTGTGAAGCGCCTAGAGGCTTAGCCCCAGGTCACATCTCGAGGTCGTGTGAAGGAGAAGGATTAGTGAAAAGGGGCTACCGCCAAAAAATTCAAAGCTTTACTCCACGTCACCTCCCTTCCTCCGAAGCCCAAAGGCTCGAAGTCCGAAGGCCCAAAGTTAAGGTTCCTCACACTAATTTTCGTCTTGCTCACAGTTTCGAGCACCATGTTTTGCTTCAGAGATTTTGACCACTAGAGGAATTTAAATAGCCCATCCTCCCTTCCCCCAAAGCTCGAAGGCCCGAATTCGGGGTTCCAATCACATGTATCAAACGTTGATGGGTAAGGTTTTCGACTGTCAAATAAAAACGCCTCTGTCAAAGAAAAAAGGGCAGAACCCGAGCTTCTAAATATTCGCACGTAAGTGGCAAATGACCAGATGATAGAAATAGATGAGAAGGACGAGCCTTGGTTCTTATTTCATCATGATTAACACTTCAGTCCATAAATATTATCATTGTTAATTGCAGGCTTTTCCATCGGTTTCGTTCATAACATAATTCGAGTGCCAATCATCATGGTAACTGTAACAAATATATGAAAAAAAGATATTAAATGTATCTGGGAGAAAAAAAAGAGTCAGGCAAAGCGCCAACACAACTAATTGAGAATCAATAACGCACGCAGTAGGTTTTGGGTAATCCAAGGGTTTTTTAATTGAGATAATTTTTTTATAAAGAGATAGATTGTAGATTCATAGAAAGGAGGGGGGCAGCCCGAGAGCCTTTTAGGCTAGGACATGTAATGCAGTCTTTTCAATAATACCTAACAGAAGCAAAGAGATTATATGCCTCGTTATGTTAGATTCTGTCTTCTTCCTATGTTATTGTTTTTGAAGTTTTCATTACTTTTCTTTACTCCTTCCATTCATTAATTCAGCTTGTAATGGTTACAATTCAATGAGACTTCTGTTGTAGCTAATTTAAAGAATTCCTTAAATTGCAACTTTTCCTTTGTTTTGCTGTGAATCAAAACAAGAACTGCATCTTAAGTGTTTTTCCTTGTTTACAAGTTTTATTTTTTCATAGATTTTCCTCTGTATTACTGTGAGTGAGACAAGACCTATGTCCAGATATTTGAAGTTTGNAGAGCCTTTTAGGCTAGGACATGTAATGCAGTCTTTTCAATAATACCTAACAGAAGCAAAGAGATTATATGCCTCGTTATGTTAGATTCTGTCTTCTTCCTATGTTATTGTTTTTGAAGTTTTCATTACTTTTCTTTACTCCTTCCATTCATTAATTCAGCTTGTAATGGTTACAATTCAATGAGACTTCTGTTGTAGCTAATTTAAAGAATTCCTTAAATTGCAACTTTTCCTTTGTTTTGCTGTGAATCAAAACAAGAACTGCATCTTAAGTGTTTTTCCTTGTTTACAAGTTTTATTTTTTCATAGATTTTCCTCTGTATTACTGTGAGTGAGACAAGACCTATGTCCAGATATTTGAAGTTTGGTGTTATTTCTTTTATTGAAAGGAAGACCAGATTTATCAGAATTGGATACATGGCTTTTTATTTCAGTTTTGTCTATCTCCTATCTTCTAGCCATCCTCATGATTTTAAAATGAATTTAGCAGATGAGGTCATGCCTCTTTATTTTTGATTTTTAAAGGTTGAAAATCTCTGTCAGACCTAGTTCTAGAATCCTCCAATAACTGATCAATCAACAAATTACTTTTTCATTTAAAAATGTGCCAAGGCTTGGATCTATTACAACCGAGAGTCAACTCTTGTGACAACATTTTCTAGTGTTGTTGTCGGGGACAGAGAAACGAAGTTATATTCCCTGGGAGACAACAAGGGATAGGCATTCAATTGGCTGTGATCATTCACCTAGCGACTCTTTGGTTCGAAGACTCTACATGATTCACTAGTGACTCCAGTGGTTTCAAAATGTCAAATTTGTTTGTTGCTCAGATTGCTACAAGGTTTTCTCCTTTAGACTTTACAAATGTTTATGGTTTTCCAAACACTATTCCAGACGTTAAAATTTGGGAAGATATCCTTCCTAAATTCGGAGGATATGTGGATGACAATTATGCTCAACACTTGTTTGAATTTCACAAGATCATGGATGAATTGAATGTACATCATGAAGATGTCCTCATGAAACTGTTTATGCTTTCATTGGAAAGAGATGCTAGACTCTGGTATAAATATTTACCCCATTCTATCATTCCTTCATTGAAAGATTTCCACATAGTTTTTTATCAACATTGTAAGAGGATCTATTCAATTGAACTCCTTTTTCAAGATTGTTGATGTTGAGTCTCCATTTTGACACTTCTAATACCCTCTATTACCCCCTATCCAAGCCTAGTTTACCTATGTTATGAGCATAAACTCGATCGTTACCTCCATAGATACACTTAATGACCTTGTTCATGTGCATGGAGAGGTAACTTATGGTTAAGGCATGTTTTGTTTGATTTTCTTGAGTTAATTCAATTAAAATAGTTGATTTTGCATGATCCTAATCATTTGATCTTAAGAAGCATTGATCCGGTACCAACAAAACCGAATAACATTGATTTGGTACTGCCATGTGCTATTCTGATACCAGCATGTGCTATTCTGGTACCAGTGTGACTGTGTGTGTTCCGATACTAAACAGTTACCTACAAGATTTCGGTACTCGATTTTATCCTCGATTTTAGGAAATATGATGATGAATCTCAAAATTTGGGGACATGGTTTTATTCTGGAGAGGTTTTTTCATTCAGAATCATGAACCAGAATCCAAGGATCTCACACGTATGGACCTCCATCTTAGGGGGAACGGTTCGTCCTAAATTATTGCCAATTTTCCAGAAATTCCAGGATCATGCCCAAATTCATGGGAAATACATTTCCTTGATTAGCTAATTGGTTATACTTGACCTCCATTGATGGAAAATGGTTTTTATTTGGATGGATTGTATAGATCCAAATTTGTAATGTAAAAATCATATAAATTGACTGATGGCTCTAAGCCAAAGGAGAGGAATTAGTATGTTGGAAATTGGATTTCTGAACCAACTCCTTTTGTAAATTCATTTGTTGAAGATCAATGGAAGTTTAAATTCAAGGTTCCTATGTGTCTCTTAGCATTTAGCATCTGCTGATCTAAAATCTTCCATGTTGGCATCGACAAGGGCCCACCGATCCAACTTGGTAAGCTCATTGTAAATTATTAGTGTAGATTTCTATTTTTCTGTACTTGTTGTTTTGATTTCATTTCTGATTTCACTATTAGAATTGATTGTAAAGTGTGGCAGCACAAGAGCAGTTGGGAGTCCATCATTCGCATTACATAAGCCATCAAATGGAACATCTCATTAAGACTTATGTTTCCTGTGTAGGAATGAAGTAATTTTCTAGAATTGCAAGATTGTAAGATTGTATTAAATTTTTGTTTGTGTTGATTTTGAAGAGTGTGCAGAATTAGATAAGAATTTCTTGCAAGTTTTAAGTGAGTTGTCACAGGAAATGAGATCAAACTTCATCTCTCACCTTCATGCACCATAGAATGAAGCCTCTCAATTATATTAACAATTTTTTGTACTACACGGGTTTGATTGGAGTGAACAAAGTTATGATTGCTTTTTGTTTAAGAGTGAATTATTGAGTATCGTTTTCAATTCCTACAGGGAACACGATCTGATTTCATCTCTTCTTTTCATAAGCCTATAATGAACAAATATGTTATGTGAGCAAGAGCCTTTTCAATTAAGTGTTTTCTTGAGCGTTTTACTATGAGCTTTATCTTTTGTTATCATTGAAGTGTGCCTAGACTTGCTTGCTAGTTGTTGTTAAGAGTAGTAGCTATAGATAACTAAGTCAAAGCCCATCTTTCCATTTCATGAGCTTGTAAATGGACAAGTCATTATCTGAGAAAGATCTTTTGAATGCATGATTGTTAAGATTTTGTTTGCAAGTTTTGTTTTTTGAATTTTGAGTTGCATGTGTGGAGTGTTACTTGAAAGGTGTGAAACAAAGTGTTATGTTATTAATAGCTTCTTGATTAAGCTATATTCATCAGACATAGGAACCTATATGTTATTGGATCATATAGTGCATCAACTATACTGATTACAAATCCCGATTGATAATTTATGTTTGGTAATATATTATGAAAATAATTGCACCAATAGCTGCAATATGGAATTCATAAAACCAAAAGATCAAACAAATTCTCTTGAAGAGGAGGAAAAAATATCATAAATTTCTCAAATTGATAAAGGTGATCAACATGAGGAAGAGTTTGTTGATCAAATCTCATCTCCTCTGCTCTGCTCCCTCTTCAGAAACGCTGTGTTTTTATCCTCCTCTCATTCTCGTTTCCATGTCATCTCTTTGTTTGTTGTTTCTCCTCCTCAGTTTTTCCTTCACCCCTACCCACTCATTTCACCATGATCGCCTATCCCTCCTAGCATTCAAGAACCTCATTACCAGCGATCCACATCATTCCATGGCAGATTGGAGTCCCGCCAACCCCTTTTGCAACTGGACTGGCGTTACCTGCGACTGCCATCATTCAAACAGAGTGGCCTCCCTCTACCTCGCTGAGATGGATCTGCGCGGTGCCATTTCTCCTTCCCTCGACAATTTGTCCTTTCTCCGCTCATTCAATCTTTCAGGGAATGCGCTCACTGGTCATATCCCGCCTCAATTGGGATGTCTATTTCATTTGAGGGAGCTCTTGTTGGACAACAATGGCTTGGAAGGAAATATCCCAAGTCAACTTGGCCATTGCATAAATTTGACTCATCTGTCGCTCTCCTTCAACAATCTGACTGGAAATATCTCGAGGGAGTTCGGTTCCCTCCCACATTTGCAAAAGATTTACTTGGGAGAGAATGACATCATAGGTGTCATACCCTCTTCCTTGGGAAACCTTTCATCATTGATTCATTTGACTTTGGAAGAGAACAGTCTCACCGGTTCCATTCCAAGTCAACTTAGCAGTTGCAGAAATTTGACTGTCCTCATACTCACCTACAACGACCTCAAAGGTACCATTTTTTTTTCCTTAGGAAACCTTTCATCATTGGTTCATTTGAATATTGGAAATAACAATCTTGTTGGTCCCGTTCCACAAGAATTGGGTAGGCTCACGTGTAGACCTTGGACTTTTCGAAAATCATTTGTCCGGTACCATTCCTTCATCTTTGTCAAATATGTTTAACTTGAAATTGATTTATTTATGGGGAAATCAATTTAGTGGAAATATCCCAAATTCTATTGGAAATTGTTCTAACCTCATAGAAATCACTTTAAACAATAACAAGTTGAGTGGGAGTGTGCCCATAGAGTTGGGTAACTTATCCCTCCTTGAAATACTTTTCTTGCATACTAATCAACTTGACAATGGCAACACTACAACCATATTCTTTCTTGTAGCTCTTACTAATTGTTCTCACTTAAAACAACTAGAATTGTACAACAATAAATTAAGTGGTGTTTTGCCGCTTGCCATAGGT
>SNQJ01S0255431.1:0-12568 GCA_010110895.2 Picea sitchensis | reverse complement strand
TGATCCCATCAACACCATTCTAAAGGAGCGCTGGAAGCTCTAACAGGTTTTTATCTATTGCAATAGGTAAAGAAGATTTTAATTTTCTTATTAATGAAAAGTGCAAGTAAACGTTTGATTGCAACTGTCAATTAGAATGTACTAACAGTAAAAATAAAACCTAGCATTAATGGAAATACTAATTAATGCAACGTGGTCACCCTTCCTAATCATTAAAGGTGAAAATATATACGGAATGAAAACAGAACAACCACCAAGGTTTTGGGGTCGAGGAACGCCGATAGGCGATAACCGAATGGATTGTTAACTGGATTATCAAGCCCCAACCCCACTTTCGGGTTTGATTAGTAGGTGGTGGATTAAAGATACTCAAGCGCGTCATTGTGGATGTTTATTGAACCCTAAAGGTTTTAGGGTTTGAACCCTAAATCATTAAGAACCACCTAAAATTTCTGAATAAAGAACAGAACTACTAAAGCTAAACCCTAATCCAATCTGGGAAATGAACTAATGCGCAGATAAGGATTGTTAGTCAAGGTTTAACATGTAGTTGGGATATGGAATGGTGGCGCAGTGTCTAAGCAGGTGTAAATTTTCTGTGGTAAGAACTGTTAGGCCGCGTTTAAAACTGACCACCGCTAATGCACATGGTTGGATGAGATGCCCCTGAGCACGGATGCAAGTGGAACAGTTAAAATCGAAACGAGAGGGTGAATACGCCCCCAACACAGCACTTCATGGAAGGGACGAAGTCAAACACAGGACGAGATTGCAACCTCAAGTTGAGCGAATGCTAGGAGAGGGTAAGGCGAAATTACGACCTAGGTCTAGCAGAGGCGAGTGGGGCGTCTTGGAATCGGACACCTGGGTGAGGTAGAACGCAGGCCCTTAGAATGCCCACTCTGTCAAAACGAAGGTCGACTGAGAACAAATCATTTACAAAAAAAAAATAAACCCCACTACCCAATCTTCCCACTGTGCCCAACGAAAATACACTGAGAAGCATTTCGCCCACGGTAAAAAGAAAGATGAACCCATTGCAGAATAAAGTGCCCATGGTGCCAGCGAAAACCCACTGGAAGAAGCCACCACGGGTAAGCAAGATCGACCAAGTAAGAAGAATACCCACCGAGATTTAAAAGGGCCCAACAAATATAACTCCAAGGTATCAAAATAAAAAAACCCTACTGCAAATCAAAGCTCCCTGCGGTATGAAGAAAATTTTCGCCCAAGGTGAACGACAAGGCCAGGAGATAATAAAATTGCCCAACACAGATACTCACGCCCAGGGTAGAATAGTATGCCCTACTTTGCCCAAACTCCCTGTGAAATGTGAAACCACAATGAAATACGCAACCCTCCAACTACGCTATTTAAAATGAAGATCTTCTAAAGTACCCTTGTTTTTCTTTTTCGGGGGTATGAATGGCTGAAACAACACTCCCACAACAATGGCCGTAATAGCAATGATAAATCATATCCGTTCTACTCTATAGGTTTAGGAACATACCCTTGCCATGATAAGCTTTTCATAATGATTTTTGTGCTCATGCGACGCTTGAAGAAGAACCACTAGATACCTCGACCAAAGCGTAGGGTACTCTTCTTCCCCCTCGGCCCCCCGAGCCGCAGAGGGGCCACACACAGTCCATATTGTAACCTAGCTTCCCAGCTCGCGTTCAAGTCTGAGCTACCACTCAAGTCTGTGAAGTTCTACAACTCCTACGAGGAAATCGATTAGAGCCTCTATTCTCTCGACATCACAATACCAATCTCATTAAAAAGATCCTCTTCTTTCCCTCTCTCTTTCTTTTTTTTTTCATCTGACTCAAACCTAATCCCCCCTTTTTTAGGTTTTCCCTCCTTTTTCTCTTTTTGACTTTCTTATTTTTTTTTTCTTTTTTAGTTTTATTTGTTTATATATTTCATTTTTATTTTTCTTTTTTTTTAAATCAGGGTATGCACTCATTTCTAAATTCCTTTTATTTTCATGTAACTTTGTTGTTTATAATTTGTTTATAATATAAATATACATATATATATATATTCATTTTATATATAATAACAGCATTCATCATTTAATTTACCATTAATATATTTGTATAATTAGTATTAAAGAGAGATTGAGGCGACTGTGAAACAGTAGGGAAAAAGTAATGGTTTACAAAAACAGATAAAGAGGATTTACGAGGAGGAATGGCGATATAGTAAAGTGAACTGGACAAGTAAAAAGGGAGATGGATCTTTGGAAGATATAAGTGATGGAGGATAGTTTTATTAAGTAGACAAGGATAAAGAGGGTGATAATTACGAGTTTTTGTTTTCCCCCTTTTGAATTTACATTTGTTAAAGCCACACCACAATTTCCCCCCGTCTCTAGAAGGTCTTAGGCTTAGGGTTTTAGGTTACGAGCTAAGCGTGATTGCTTAGAGTAATGCTTAGTTTTATTTAGGTGTTGAATATTTAGGGCTAATTAGGTTGACTCTTTCAACCACCTTTATGTAGCGTGCCCTTCAGTGCTTCCGATAACACCAAAGTGCCACTCGCCATTGGAATTTCTTTTGGCCGGCGATGCCCTTCCGGGATGCACCACGTGCTCCAAAGGGAGTGCCACTCGCCGACTTAACTAATTGGTATACCTCTATAACCTGAGTCAACACTCCGCCGGGTGAACTAGTAGGAGACTAGGGGCTCTAAGGAAAAAGGCCCCGCCTTATTGTGGCCTGGGAATCATCGTGAGCGGTTGTCGCAGTTTGCCCTCACGGCAGCGTGGATCTTCTCGAACTAGGTAATCATTAACCTCTGAGTTCAAACCCTTGGAAATTGCTTGATGATGGCGAGGCATTGTTAATCACCCCTCTCCCTCAACCTCTACTGCAATGTATTGGCCCCTTTACTCCATATGTGAGTCAATTAGGCAAGCTATCATCGTACCATCCTGCCAAAAGCATGTCAAAATGTCAACATCAAATCATCCAATCCAAATAAAACATCATAATAAACATATCAACTTAAAAGCACACTCTCCTTATTTCGATCCGAGTCAAGGGGGATCTACCGATCTCTGCATCCTCGAGGTCAAAACCCTGCACATTCAATCAAACTGAATCAATAGCACCAGTCTACATCGAAGCTAGTAACATCATGTCATCTGTCAATCATCATAATCAAATATAATAGGTCTAACATCAAAAGGCGTCCGGATCACTTGGCGAGCAAGTGTCCTCAAAATAATAAGTGTTCTCAGTCGCCGGGCGGGATGTTACATACACCTCTTGGTCTAAACTTCATCGAAGTTTCCGATGTAATCTGCCAAAATAAGAGTATCATAGTATCATAAGTCTATCCATCAAGCAAAAATGGAAACTGTTGATGCGTATCATATGTGTCCTCCCAAGTCTCTGAGTGCAGAATATAGTTGTCGCACTGGACCTTGACTTTATCTATTGTTCGACGTCGTATTTTTTGAACACGGTGATCTAAGATGCAAACCAGCTCAGCCTTGAGTTCTCCCTCGTCCGATACTTGCATGGAACTCATGTCAATAAGATGCGTGGGATCACTAATATAATGTCTCAAAAGCGGATACATGAAAAACATCGTTGCATCGTAAAAGTGGGAACAAATCTAGTCGATAGGCCATGGGCCTTCTCTCCACAATCTCGAAAGGTCCCAGAACCTAGGAGAGATAGCTCCCTTTCAAACTGATGCGAAATCTCTTATAGGTTTTAACCCATGAAAGATATCATGACCGTGTATCTACGATTAGAGCTTCGGTCGCGCATCGGCATAACTCTTGTCAATCTTGTGCTTCTTCAATCCTTTGTCTTATGGATTGCATCATCTTGATTTCTTGAATTAAACTACGGTCCACAAGACCCTATCCTCAAGCGATCCCAACTCAAGGCGTCCGAAACGGTCGCCCATAAATAAACTCAAAAAGCACCATAAAGATGGCGCCATCTTTATGGTGCTCTAATAACTATTGTTGTAAGCAAACTACACTAGTGGCAAGAATTCCTCCCAACGCTTTTGTTGGTCCATCAAATACATCTTCCAAGAGTTTGGTTCATACGTTAAATGCGTCGTCCAGATCTCTGGGTGATATCGCGGTACTAAAGTTAAAATTTGGGTTCCCAGGTCTCTTGAAACTCATCAAATCGTCCGATAACCGCAGATACTCGATCTGATATAATCCTATTAGGCACGCCATGCCATGCAGCCTCACAATCTCCTTGATGAAAACTCAAACTATGGTGCGTCATTAGATGCCTTTATAGGAATGAAGTAGAAGCACTCTTTAAAGTCGATGTCTACTACTACAAAAATCGGTCATGTCTCCTTGCCGTCGGTGTAATCAACAATAAAATCCATCGATATAACCTCCCATTTCGATTCGGAATGGTATGTGGTTGGAAGTAATCACGTAGGGTGTCTATGTTCAGTCTTTACCTGTTGACACTCTAGACATCAGCCACAAAGTTAACTATGTCGACCTTCATTCCTTTCAAAAATAAGTTTGAGGAATGCATGCATCATCTTTGCTTCATAACTCCTGGGTGATCCATGTAAAATGCTCTATTAGCCTCGCTCAAGATCAACATCTTTGAACTCATCATTTTGCTTGGCGATGCGTAATCAACTTCTATACCTCAATGAAGCCATTAAGCTATCAGAGTGAATATCCCTCATGGCGTGGTACCATCATTGTTTGTCAGATAAAATCCTTGACTTATGCATACCAGTCATCATCACGCAGTTGTAGGTGAGAATATTCTCGCGTGGGTCGTCTGAAGAGGTAACAGCGAAAAGATCGTGGCCTCCGACTCAAAGATCGCCACTGGTTCATTGTTCCCTTTATGTAGTAATCTCAAATAAAATTAGCTAAGTAATTCGATAGCGCTTACGTAAGCGTTAATTAAACTTTAGTAAAAATGTTGTAGTCCACAATGATGGAGTCTTTAATTGAATCTTCATCAATAAAGGTAGTGTCTCCAAACCTTCAAGGCATATACTGGCTAAGCAACTCCCAAATAAATTAGCGTCGCGTAGTTCTCCTCATGCCTTCTCAGCTTTCTCGAAATGTAAGCAATCCTGTTGAGTCTTGAATCAGGGCTCACTGAAGCAACCTTCCTTGGATGTGTCGGTGCATACCAAAAATTAGCGTCCATGTTAGGGACCTTTAGTATTGGCATGGTTGTCAGCAACTCCTTAAAGCCTTCGAAAGGCCTCCGCGCATTTCTGTCCAAACAAACTTCTTGTTTTCTTTTTCGCGATTCCATTGATTGGATTTGCTATCTTGAAAAACCTTCGACAAACCGTCGATGGTATCACGCTAACCCCATAAAATACGCATACGTGACATTCGTGGCGCCAAAGCCATTCCATAATAATAGCCTCAACCTTGTTTGGATCCACGACGATACCCTGCTTCGGAGATGACATGCCTAAGTAGTGAATTATCGATTGGTAAAAAGGAATTTGGACAACCCCATACAATTTGTGTTCACGTAAACATTGTAGTACCAAAGCGCGCAAGTACTCATCATGCTCCTCCATCGTCCAGAGTAAGTCAAAGTATCGTCAATGAATACTTGGGCGAACTTTTCCAAGTACTCACCCGGAACACCCGTTCATCAAACTCGCCAAGAATACCCGCAGGGCGTTTGTCAGTCCAAAAGAAAAGCAAGTAAATAAATAATGTCCAAATCTCGTCTTAAAAGGCGGTCTTAGAATGTCATCCTCCTTGATCCGTAGCTGTTGATATCGGTTCGCTCGTCGATCTTGGAGAACACCGTCACCCTTCATTTGGTCAGGCTAGATCATCAATTCTAGAGTAAGGGATCGCGATTCTTGGTCGTCGCCTTGTTCAATTGGCGGTAGTCGATACAAACCTCCCGCGATCGTCCTTCTTTGAATGAAAATAAGCGGGTACCCGGTGACACACTAGGATATATCGATCCGGAGTCCAACAACTCCTTGATTGCATTTTCAACTCTTCGCGGTTAGAATTCGACATCCGATAAAGCGTTCTTGCTATCGGTTAGGTTCCGATTTCAGTCTATGGTAAACACCAATTCCCTCTACGACGACATCCCAGGTAACTCCACCAGAAACACGTCTGCAAACTCCTTAACCACCAGAAGGTGTTCTAGACAATCCGCTAATCCATTCTCGTTGGCCGAGGATACATATAAAAGTTTGCACCCTTAGCATACTCTTAGTAAGCGTAAAGGAGCGAACCCAGCATGAAACTCCTAATTTCGTCATACGAGTCTACGTCTCGTCGCCGTCATCAGTAAGCTCAACCATTTAGATGTCTTATAGTTGAGAATGCGCCTCATTCCAACCAATCCATACCGATCAGGCGTCATAAGATCCTAAGATCGTGGCGTACAAGTTAACCCTCGTGACAAAATCTCCCAAGTTAAAACCTGACCATAACCTTTCACTCCTATACATTTAGCTCTTGAAGCCATCTCTATTAAGCTAAACTCATCCTGTTCGTTTGCCTTTACCTTAATTCTTTTAGCTGTTGCTGAGAAATAGAAACTCTCATTAGCCTGGTCTATCAGCGCTTCAAAGTGCGGTACGTGACGAACCTATCGTCTTGAGCTTATGATGTTGGTGCTCTACGGTTATTCACCTTTGCATGAATCCGATTGGCCTTGACCATATCTCCCATGGTAGAGGGTCCGACTGATCGTGATATCTGGCCCTCTCCGCAGGGGCGGTCACAGCGGTAGTGTGGCTCCCCCACCGATCCAACACTCGCTTCTTGACGATAGTCACGGTACGCAGTAGAATACCCACTAACTGGAACCACAGTGCGTTACGCTAAAGCGAGGCCTAAACTTCACACTATTAGAGGCGGCAACTGGCTGGCAGTCGTGGTCACCGATAAGGTGTCTTCGAGGTGGCGGTCGTCGAGGTGTAGTGAGCGTGGATCCCCTCTAAGATGCCCGCGATGTCACCGGCATATGTCTTCTTGGTGTCACGATGTCTTGGCCCCGATTGAATACGCGCCTGGCGAGTGCTGGCGAGTCACGAGGTCTGACCCCCACTGATAAGCTCCTGCTTTGCTATGAGGGCCTTTTGGACGGCGTCATGCAAGGTTTGAGGCAACAAAATCCTAACCTTTGCGCATGGTATGCGTTAATTCCAAATACCGAACATGTTGACTTTGAGCTTCTATGTGTTGAGGTGCGGAGGAAACATAAATTTAACTCAATAGATCATGCCTCATACCGGGCACCGGCGAACTCCTGTCATAGCGTTGAACTTCGTTGAGATGGCGGCTCAATGAATTCGTCGAAAGGTACCTCTCTCGGAACGTTCTCGAGCGGCTCCCATGACACGTCTTCCCGACCATGTTACGTGGCGGCGAGGCGTCTTCCACCATGAAAGCCCTCCGCCGATTGAAAGACGCCATGCGGACCTTCATGTTGGAGAATATGGTGATGTGTTTCGCACTTCGCGAAACACATCGCCATATTCTCAAACCACACCGGTGCACCGTCGGGGCACCAAAGAAATCGAGAATTTTACCTTCTCGAGTTCGCGTTGAATGCTACCAGTACCAACCAGAGAGTTTGGTGGACCCTCAGGGGGTGTCGTCTTTCTGGCCTCATATCTATCCAAATTGATGATCAGAGCCTCGGACATCTGTTGAAAGGATCTCATCATCCCCACAACATCTCCAACTGATATATGTTCCTGCCAAAGAACCTGCTCACCTCCCTGGAGGTTAGACCCCTCGGTACGTGGATCTTTGCTAGGCGTCTAAGCCTCCTTCTAACACCCGTAAAATTACGCCTCGCTGGCGTCCTCTATCATGATTGCACGTACACACAATCCTTTCGATCAACAACGATATAAAAAAAAAATTGACTCATGTCAACAAAAGCCATAGCGAACCCCAAGTCGCGAATCGAACTGAAACAAAATGCCATATGTAACAACCCTCCCTGAACAGGACAACTACTCATCCCAGCTTGATGCGAATTTTTTTTTTTTTTTGTGTTTGAAATCAAGGTGTGTGTGGGCGTGTGTAGAAGAAACAACCCCCTCGACTATCGCCACCTTTCGGCTCAACAGGACACAAAATGGGATGAACACAATCAAGACAACCCGACATATCAGTGACAACAAGGAACAAATGGCCCTAGACATAGGCATGCAACTAACGGTATGAAAAGCGGACATCGGGGGTTAAGACGCGATCTTTAATCATAGAATGAAAAGAATCAGGCAGTAGAGTCACAATAGTGTCGCGTGCCTTTAAACAGCTTGAGACTCTTGATACGGCTCGAGTGTGTCATAAGAATTAGGCCCCGTACTTTAACGGCCAGAGACTCTTGATACGACCTTTGGATTCCCTTCCCGGATTACACCTGAGACAAAATACTAATCACCACAAGAGGAGTCACCATCCCTTGAAACCACGGACAGCCTCGCAATACAAAACCACCAAGTACTACAAGATCAGGGACCTTGACCTCTATGGAGATGCAAATCGGGGAGACTTTCCAATGGAGCCATTCATTCTTGGGACCGGGCATCAATCAAGACCAATTGTTCCAATACTTATCATTAACAGACAAGGACCTTATCCTAAGGTACAGTAATAATATCGAATTAAGCCAATAATATCATTGCGATCTAAGCATCATCACGCACGTTCATTTAACAATTTTAACATTGCCACTTAAGCATCGTTATTAACATTGCCATTATACAATTATTCCCGTCACAATTCAACCAGATATACATTCAATTACGAATAGCGTTGTTGCAATTAAACAATTCATTATCATTGTAGTTCTACCAACATTAATATTCAATTAATGATATTACTAATGCATTAAACTAATACTTATCATTTTGATTAGCAATAGTAACATTCAATTAATAATATTACTAATGCATTAACTAGTACTCCTCATTGCAATTCTACCGACATTAACATTCAATTTATAATATCACCATTGCAACTAAACTATTACTCATCATTGCCATTCTATCAGCATGAACATTCAATTAATAATATTACTATGGCATTAAACTATTACTCCTCGTGCAATTTTACTAACATTAACATTCAATTTATAATATCACCATTGCATTAAACTATTACTCATCATTGCCATTCTATCAACATGAACATTCAATAATATTACTATGGCATTTAAACTGTTACTCCTCATACCTATAATTTACCAACATTAACATTCAATTTATAATATCACCATTGCATTTAAACTATTACTCATCATTGTCATTCTATCAATATGAACATTCAATTAATAATATTATACTATGGCATTTAAGCTTCAAACCCTCCTCATTGCAATTTTACCAACATTAGCTTTTAATTGATAATATTTCTATCGCCTTTAAACTATTACCTACCTTTGCAATTCTATCGCATGGACATGCAATTAATAATAGTCTATTGCATTAAACTATTCTTATCATTGTGTTTCTACTAGTAATAACGTTTCAGTTAAAAGATTCAATTAAATTGCAACAACAATGCCAACGAATTTAAACCCAGATTGTCCCAAGACCTAGACTCACATTCCATTAAGCGATTAAATTAAAGAATATTCATATTGCAACAACAAATAACCATAAATATGAGCATTAACCCACTACTTAACTTGCATTTCAACTAGAATTGACATTTCCATTAGTGTAATAACATTACCTTCTCAATAAGTAAACAATTGCCCAACTATGCAAATCTACTAGCATTACCAATTCAATAAATAGTATTAATAATGCGATTTAGCAATTACTTAACCTCGCAATTCCACCGGCGGTAACATTCCATTGATAATATGAACAGTTGTAATCAACAACTACTTAACATTGCCATTAAGCAAATATTAAATTGCGGCTTAACCAATATTAATGTTACTATTCAACGCGTATTATCATTGCATCCAATTTAAACAATCTAACATTGCCGACATCAAGTGTACTCGGGCAAATTAACAAATATTCATTAAGACAATGGCGAATAATTCGGTGGAGGGCAATTGGGTGGAAATGGTGCCGAATGAATATAAATATACGTTTGCAATAAAATACCATGCAGATCCGCTAACTAAATCCCAATATGATAAAGACTTTATACCCTAAAAGATGTCATCCAAAATCGCCAATTGATCGATTTAACAATTACTTAACCTCGCAATTCCACCAGCATTAACATTCCATTGATAATATGAACAGTTGTAATCAACAACTACTTAACATTGCCATTAAGCAAATATTAAATTGCGGCTTAACCAATATTAATGTTACTATTCAACGCGTATTATCATTGCATCCAATTTAAACAATCTAACATTGCCGACATCAAGTGTACTCGTGCAAATTAAAAAATATTCATTAAGACCCTGACGAATAATTCGGTGGAGGGTAATTGGGTGGAAATGGTGCCGAATCAATATAAATATACGTTTGCAATAAAAGACCATGCAGATCCGCAAACCAAATCCCAATTTGATAAAGACTTCCATACCCTAAAAGATGTCAGCTAAAATCGCCAACTGATTTCTTAATGAAATTTAAATAGTACAGGACAATAATGGACCTTGCCATTTCGCCATTAATAAAGGACACTTCCTGAGTCTGACTATAGTGGTCATTAAACTTGATAGGTTCATAGTTATATAAGATATCAATTTAATTCTTTAATGTTTCTTAACCAAGGGGAAAGACTACACTACAAAGCTCCTGTGTATTCGTACAACGAGGGCGCTGGTGGTAACTTCTGGAAGGTAAGTTAGAATAATAGTTAAGGTGAACTAACAATTTATATCAGAACTACATAACGTTAAATACAATTTAATTCCAGAATTTACCACATCATCCTTGAAAGAATCCACTTAATTTATTAATAGACAGGGCTGATCCCATCAACACCATTCTAAAGGAGCACTGGAAGTTCTAACAGGTTTTTATCTATTGCAATAGGTAAAGAAGATTTTAATTTTCTTATTAATGAAAAGTGCAAGTAAACGTAGGATTGCAGCTGTCAATTAGAATGTACTAACAGTAAAAATAAAACGTAGCATTAATGGAAATGCTAATTAATGCAACGTGGTCACCCTTCCTAATCATTAAAGTTGAAAATATATACGGAATGAAAACATAACAACCACCAAGGTTTTGGGGTCGAGGAACGCCGATAGGCGATAACCGAACGGATTGTTAACTGGATTATCAAGCCCCAACCCCACTTTCGGGTTTGATTATTAGGTGGTGGATTAAAGATACTCCAGCGCGGCATTGTGGCTGTTTATTGAACCCTAAAGGTTTTAGGGTTTGAACCCTAAATCATTAAGAACCACCTAAAATTTCTGAATAATGAACAGAACTAATAAAGATAAACCCTAATCTAATCTGGGAAATGAACTAATGCGCAGATAAGGATTGTTAGTCAAGGTTTAACATGTAGTTGGGATATGGAACGGTGGCGCAGTGTCTAAGCAGGTGTAAATTTTCTGTGGTAAGAACTGTCAGGCCGCGTTTAAAACTGACCACCGCTAATGCACACGGTTGGATGAGACGCCCCTGAGCATGGATGCGAGTGGAACAGTTAAAATTGAAACGAGAGGTTGAAGACGCCCCCAACACAGCACTTCATGGAAGGGACGAAGTCAACCACAGGACGAGATTGCAGCCTCAAGTTGAGTGAATGCCAGGAGAGGGTAAGGCGAAATTACGACCCAGGTCTAGTAGAGGCGAGTGGGGCGTCTTGGAATCAGACACCTAGGCGAGGTAGAACGCAGGCCCTTAAAATGCCCACTCTGTCAAAACGAAGGTCGACTGAGAACAGATCGTTTACAAAAAAAATAAACCCCACTGCCCAATCTGCCCACTGTGCCCAACGAAAATACACTGAGAAGCATTTCGCCCACGGTAAAAGAAAGACGAACCCATTGCGGAATAAAGTGCCCATGGTGCCAGCGAAAACCCACTGGAAGAAGCCACCACGGGTAAGCAAAATCGACCAGGTAAGAAGAATACCCACCGAGATATAAAAGGGCCCAATAAATATAACTCCAAGGTATCAAAATAAAAAAAAACCCTACTGCACATCAAGCTCCCTGCGTATACAAGAAAATTTTACGCCCAAGTGAAACAACAAGGGAAAGGAGATAATAAAATTTCCCAACACAGATACTCACGCCCAGGGTAGAAGAGTATGCCCTACTGCCCCAAACACCCACAACGAAATAGCAGAAACCACAACGAAATACCTGAACCCTCAACTACACTATTTAAAAATGAAGATCTTCTAAAGAACCTCCCGTCTTTTTTTTTTTACAGGGTATGAAGGACTGGAGACAACACTCCACAACAATACAACCCTAATAACAACAGTAAATCACTATCCATTCTACTCTACTCAGTTTAGGAACATACCTTTGCCTTATTCGCTTTCCGCAACGATTCTTGTGCTCCTGCCGCTCCTGCTCCTGCTTGCCGACCGCGAAGAACCCACCGGTACCTCCCAGCCAAACGCTAGGGGTACTCTTCTTCCCCCTCAGCC
>SNQJ01S0255428.1:0-12568 GCA_010110895.2 Picea sitchensis | reverse complement strand
TCTGGTGGTTTTGAGGGTTAGGGTTCTTTCTGAAATCCTTTCTAGGGTAATGTTCATTCTTATCTTGTTCTAGTTCCATTCTCGATATTTTGTTTGACAGTTCTTTGATGATTCTAGCCATATCGTCCATTTTTTCCTCTAAAGATCCTCTTGATCTAGAGGGTGCTCCTTGCTCCCTGTATCTCTTGATTTATTTGTTTCCCGTATCGAATTTGGCTTTCAGCTTTCCTGATGCCATCATATTAGATTCGATTTCGAGGGCATCATCTTGCATCTTGGTAAGATCTATTGATCTTCTCTCCCTTAATAACAGGGTGAAGTCGGGGTCAAAAGATCCAACGAAAGTTACTTTCGCTGCAGGTTGTGAGGGCTTGACCTTGGTTGCGATCTTATTGTACAATTTGTTAAACCATTGTGTAAACTCGAGGACCAATTCAGAGTTTTTCTTTCGAAGAGCTCCAAATTCAGTCAGATAATAAAGATGGTCTTTCCGTTCACCGCATTGTCTGATAAAAGTGTTTTTGAGTTCATCATATGACGGTATAGATCTGGCGACTAGGCCTCGAAACCAGGTTCTTACTTGCCCTTCGAAAGTTTGAACCAAGAGTCTGGAGTAAACATCTTCATGTTCCAATCCAAGAATGTTCGTGAATTGATCGAAAACATTTATGTGTTCGGCTACTGTCAAGTCGCCTTCTCCCGTGAACTTAGGCAGGTTTTTCATGTAATTTTCTGGTAAATCATGGAGAAGGACCGGTAGAACCAAAGGGGCATATCTTTCAGCAACTTTAGCAAATATCCGAAGAGGCAGTTCTTGGCCGCACGCTCCTCCTCCTTGACCACTCGCGGCAGCACCTCCATCCCCACCCCTTCCGGCTGTGACCATTGTGGAGTTAACGGTTAGAGTCTGGGGGTTGTAAGGATGGGTTTCGAGAAACTAATTATCGAAGAGGAAAAAACTTGAGAAAGAAGATCTTGGGGAATGTGGGTTGGTTCCTTCAGAACCACAGGGTGAGAATACAGGAGAATCAACAGAAGTTGAGTCAAGATATATAGGATAATTGTTTGAGTTTTGAGATGTAGGAAATCGAACTTCAAGAAGGGAGGGAGAATGAGTCACTACAGGAAGTGATGAAGCTCTTCGTTTTCTATCGATGTGGGAAAAGGCTGAGAAATCCTCGGTCTCAAAGACTAGAAGAACCAGATTTGATTCAGGGGGGGTGACTTTATCAACGGGGAATTTCCCGTAAAGGGGTGGAATACTTGATTCACCACGATGATATTCTGAGTCAGACTGAGTAAAATTAGGTTGAAAATTTTTATTTGTGGATGAGACAGTCTGGCGGAAGTATCTTCTTGATTTTAGAAAATTTTCGGGGTCCGAAAAAAGTGAAATCTACTTGTTGTCTGGATTCTTTCTGGTGTTTTTTTGGTTAAGAGCCAACTTAAACAATGTGGAGTCGTGAAGTGAAATATAAAGGTAGCCTTAGAAGGTTTTCAAACTTCGTTCACTATCAAAGAAAGAAAGCGTCAATGTCGTTATCCTCATGGAAAAAAAAACTTCGTTTCTCCGTTCCCCAACAACGACACCAAAAAGATGTTGTTCCTGATTTTATACTTTAAGGCTTTAAAGTATATTGTCAAGGCATCTGAAAGAAACAGAGGGAGCTAAGAAGAAAAAAGATTGATAAAAAGGTAAAGGCTATTGTCGGTTTCTCAACTGTCTCTGTTGAAATTCCCAGTTTTCCTGGACACTGATATCTCTCTCAATTGCTGCCCATGAACGTTCGAAGTCAACCCAGTTATTTCTTGTTTGTAAAATAGTGTTAAATAAATTTAGAGCAATGCTGGTTTGATTCAAGAGACTAGGATCAATGTTAGGCTGCCTTGCAACTGGTACTGTCATGAAGGAGGAAAGTAAAGGAAAATAAAGTTCTGTGTTTTCTTTTTAGGTTGATTATCTCTATTCCACAATGTAACGAGAATGATGTCAAAACACAAATAAATAGTATGATCAAATTGTAGGCCTTTTCTTGTATCTGAGTTAAATTTTAAAGAAAAGAAACATGCATAATATAGAGAAAAACATAAATCTATTAGCAAAGTGAGGCATCAATTTCAGAGGAATCTCACATTTGTAACATAAGACTATGAAATGGGAAAAATATTAATGAAGCATATGATGTTGAAATCTAAGCATCTACAGGTCTTGTATCTATTGATAATGGATACAGAGGAAAAACTGTAAATGATTTGAAATAACGAGAATAATAATTTCCACAATAGAGGTTGAACTAAATTGTGGCCAAGCATTCATCAATTAAACATATATAAGAAAGATGAGATGACATGGAAATACATAACTCAGAAGTGACAAGATTTGGAATCTTCAATATGCATTTCTATTAATTTAGAGTTTCTTCAAAATTACTTCGTCAACAATCTTTCTTAGAGAGATCAAAAATCCCCTCTTTTAGTCTTCGTTCCTTGTATTTATACAAGGTCATCCATACTTGATGGTTAACAATCTCCTACTTCCTAGGAGAAAAGTAGTTACAAAACTGCAACCTTAACCGTTGCATGATTAACTTTTGTTTATCTATCATTCCAAAAGTATGAGTTTCCAAATGATACTTCATTTCTTAGTCGAAGTCTCTCCCTCCTTTGATGCTACACATTCAATACATTTCTCCAGAAAATGGAAAAAGTTTCTAGAAGGTGTTGGAAGATCTTTAGTCTCAAACAGATAAAACTTTCTTTGTACCTTTGGGAACCGATCTTCAAAACCTTGGTCGAAAAACTTGATCACTTGCAATTTTAAACTGGGTTGTACCAACCATCTGTTTATTAGGTTGACATCGATTTCTTTCAATTGTAAAATTTCAGTCTGAATCTTCTTCAAACCTTCTTTGCAGTCCAACTGTTGATTTTCAATGTTTATCTACCCCAATGACTCGGAGCAGTCATCTTTTTCAATCCCTAATGCTTGCTTGTCCAAAGAATCGAAGATTCCTTCACAATCATCTTTGATTTCTTTTACTATCTTCTTGCTCTCAGACATATTTGTTTCCCATACCTTGAGCATGATGTCTCCTTTTATTTGTTCTGTGACAGAGAGCTTTATATTTTTCGTCGCCTCTTTATTCCCTAAACATGCAACCGCTTTCTGGAAAGTATTCCTTCCTGCTTTAGCTTCCTTTTCTAGTAAAATAATATTATCAAGAGATTTTCTTACCTCTTGAAGGTAATTCTGGACGGTCCCTATTTTGGAGATCAGACCCTATTGCTCAGCTTATATCTTTGTATGTGTTTCCAACGAGAGGATCTGGAAATCCTTTAAATCTATAACTCGACCTTCCATCAAATTTAACTTAGCCTATAATTGTTCTGCATGCTCCTTTTGCTGAGCAACCTGCACCTGACTTGCTTGTATCCTCTGGTTCATTTCGTCCAGGCTTGATTTGAGTGATTGAATTTCTAGCCTTTCAGCAGCCCTGGGCTGCTCCAAGCTTTTACTCACCTCTTCTCTGATGTTCTTCTCATCATTCTTTAACTGATCTTGTAATTGAGCTATCATGTTATTACTCTTCTTTATCCTCGTTCTCATGTTTTCCAAAGTAAAAAAGTTTGATGTTGCCATGGCTCCCATGGAACCTGCTATCTCTGTAGAAAAATCCTCCTCCTCCAAATTCTGTCCATCTATCAAGACTTTATGCTTTTTTACCATACTCCCCTCCATATACATCTCTTGTTTCAGGACGACCTTCCTTTTTCTGCTGAAAAAATAATCAAAAGGAGGAATCTCATCTATGGAGATAGAGGTGAGGTCATCAACAAATAGGGCTCTCATCTGTGGGATTCCAAAAGCGGACTATAAGGGGGTTAAGGAAGCTATGGGACTTCCTAGCTCTGTAGATCCTTTCCCTCCTATCACCTTAGGCGTATTGACATCAACACCAGGTGATGAAGGGGGAGTAATCTTATTGGACTCGAGAGGTATCCTATACCTGCTCTCTGCTTCTATCTCTAGTTTTTTTGTCTGTAAGGCCTCTTTGTTTTGTGGGGGCCTTTCCGTATCCTTTGGGACTTTTTCGGGATTGCCCTTCTTTTGTGCTTCCTGTTCGAAGCCCGAGGGAATATTTTCTTTCTCCTAGGGGAGGGTGATTTCTTCTTCTTGTAGTACTTTGGGCAGACCACTCCGTCTCTACTTCTGAAAGGTCCGAAAACTAGCTTGCAGGTCGGACGACAGTGTTTGTACTCGTTCTAACACCTCTTTATAAGTCTTAGTCCCTTTGAACATGTCATCCCAAGGGGACTGCTCATGTTCATATGCTTTCATATTGTAGTGGGCCATGTGTTTGCCCACTAACTGGTAAGGATCGTGCTTCCTGTGCTCGAGGTCTACCAATTTGACCCCCTGCAGTGCTGTCGCTTCAACCTTGGAATGACCCAAGTTGAGAAGTGAAAATTTTCCAATCTGAACGGGAAAAACAGGCCAAGATTTCTTTTGAGCTATTTTTAATTCTATCCCGATTCCACCTCTTACTATTTGATAAGCTACTTCCCTGCACACTAATCTGCCAGGGAGGAATTTTGGGAGCACATGTGGAGGAATCGAACATCCGAAAACTCTAATGTAGGAGAAATTCTCCTTGATAAACCAGTCAACAATTGCCCAAAGGCTCCCTATGACCAACTCTGAAATGCGGGGGGGTGCACATTCATATAGCATCTGGTGTAGTGGTATTACCATGAAATGACAAATCTCATAGAATGAATCTTTGGCATTCTCTTCCCAAAGTTTAGAATGATATTCATGAATAGGCTTCGGGTAAGTCAGATTCCAACTCCAATTCATCAAAGGGAAAGGAGTTGAGAAGAATATAGCATCCATGATGTATGCGGACATATAAAAGGTTGTTGTTTGGCCTTTTGATCTTGTAGTCTGGTACTCCATAACCTCCCTCGCTATGTCATTGGATAAAATCTTATCCCAATTGATGATGTAACCTTCTGCGGCCTCATGCAAAAGAGGTACCCTTTCCGTTGGGAAGTGGGTAGTACTTTCTTTACCAAAAAGCCTACATAACATCATCACCACATAAACCATATACTCGTTTAAGGACACCGTGGCGTAAACACCATGTGTGTCGGCCCTAAATTTTTCTTTGTTTCTCCACCAGTCCTTTATTATGTCAGGATACGTTTGGTCTGACTCAAAACATTCTTTCCTCTACAACTCACTAACAAAATCTTTATTATACATGTATTTGGGACAGGAAGATATTTTATACATTAGTTGTATATGTTCTGGTCTGAAGGAGCCGATGACGACCCTTCGGCTGTCCAGAATGTTCCTTGTCTACATGTCTGCTCGCTCTAAAGCCCAACTGATCATGTCGTTGTAAGTCAGGAGTCTTGGCCACGTAGCCACCTTGTGAAGTTCAGACTCCGCTATATCCCGGAGTTTGTTGTCATCATCATGGGGGAAGTTCTTAATCTCATAATCGAGAGTTTCGAAAATCTTCCTCCAAGATTTTATGGAATCGATGGCATGCAGTATTGTATCAGATACAACATCTCCATCTGGTCTCGAGACCTCTGCAACTTCCTCATTTTTCTTGGTGGCCTTCTTGGGCGCCATGGTAGTTACACTGGACCAGAAACCTGTTTACAGAGAAAAGTGTATAAATATGGACAAATGTGACTCGCTACAGAGGTAAAGGATAAGAATGAATTTCGACACACAGGACCTTTATTAATCTCTAAATTTGTGTTGTAGCGAGCATACTGATACCATTGATGAAAAATAAATTCTTTAATTTGAAAGATATGCTTAGAGATACGAATTCACGTCAAAAATATTTGCATTTACCCGTTATTAATACTGCAGTATATCGACTATTTCAAAGCTGAAAACCCAAAAATCACTGCCTTCCTTAGTTCCCGAAAAGAAAAAAGTAGCTTAATCATCATTAATCGTGTTTTGAAAACATTTTAATATTTTAATCTTAGGGTTTGTTTAAAGAAAACACGATTTCGCATTTCGAAACTTCGGGGATCCTGGCGACAGGGGATATGTCACAAGTAAACCCCATATCGCGAAATTGCGATGGGAATAGCGAGGCGCGAAACACAATTTTTCATTTCGGAACTTCGGGGATCCTGGCAACAGGGGATATGTCACAAGTAAACCCCGGATCGTGAAATTGCGAAGGGATTAGCGAGGCACCAATCATCCGTATTAAAACAACTTTAATTAATCATGATTAGTGGACAATCACTTTTTAATTTTTTACTTTTCGGAAAATCGAGGACCGGGAGTTCAAAGGAGAAGAGTTTGAAAACGTTTTAGCAGAGAGAACACCGAATCGCGAAAAACTAAGGGAGAGATTATTGGGTTTAGGGATTTGATTAATTACGAATTAAAGAGTGCTTTGTGGTAAACAACAGAAAAAGTAACATTCATTCCTTCCCCCTTTTTAATTTATATTTCTTAATATTTTGAAATGGCTTCGGGATTTCGACGCCGGGAAAAAGGGACAGTTGAAGATCACACCTTGAGAAGAATCTGAATTTCGAAACCCGAAAAGGAACGGGTGATGCTTACACCTTTCTATTTCGAACTAAGGGCGGCTCCATGGCTCAGAAAAAGATGAAGATTTATTTTTAAAGGGTGGAAAAATTAATCTTCGTTTCAACATGCTTGACTGCAGATCTTTCACCATGGCGACTCCACTGTCTAAAGATTAATAGGCGACTCCACTGGATCCAAGCATGGAAGCCATTTTGGGTCAAAGGTTTTCCTTTTGTAACTTTTCAGATGTAGTTGGTTTTCCAAACCCAATGCTTAGCAGAGATGAATGGGAAGGTATCCTTCCTACATTTAAAGGTGAAGATTGGGAGGTTCTGGCCGAGCATCTGCTGGATTTTCATGAGTTTATTCACGAACGTCAAATTGTGCATGAGGATTTCAAGATCAATCTTTTCAGATAATCGTTGAAGGGAGCAACCCTCTACTGGTGTATATCTCTTCCATCTCTTCCAGCTTCAAGTATTAACTCGTTGGCAAGTTTTCATAATGCTTTCAATATATTTTGTACGGGAAAATTTTCAACTGAAAGTCTTTTTGAAAATTGTTGCGATATATTTGAGAAGCATATTCAGCAAAAAGAAAAAATTTCTTCTGATGGTAAGGATGAAAATTATGTTGTTGAGGAAGATCATCAAGATTCAATTGATGAGAGAGACAAAGATTGCATAGTTGTAGACGCATTTGATCTCATCTCTGATGCACATGTTGTTTTTTATTTGAATGAAAAAGTTCTTGTTTATGATGCTTATAAAGAACAAGTATTTCCTCAGCATATTATTGATAAATCTGATACACATAACAATATTGATGAAGGTTATCAACAACATGTTATCTTTATGGTGACAGAAGCTGAGCAACAACAGATTTATGAAAACAGCCTGCACATTAGTCATGAACAATTGGAACCAGTATATGGCAGTATCGAGAAACAAGCAGAGGTAACCCTTTTCAGTTATCAATCTACTTCTTTCTATGATCTGGTAGCCATTTATATGGATTTATGTTTCTCAGAAGATTTCAGCCTTGTTATTTTGGGAATTAAATCAGATGAGGGTTGTAAGTATGTGTTACAAATTAAAATTATGTTACACATAAAGAATTCTTCTCTGATTTCTATCTGCGTTGAAAGAGCTTTGGTAAATGGTTTAATGTTATCATGGCTTCATTGGAAGCATGATGTCACATGATGAGCCAGTTTTTATTGGTTAGAAGTAGGAATAGATAGAAGAATAAGCTTGCCATCAAGTATGAGATTATTTTCACTCTGTTAGTTTGCAGCAGAAAATTTGGTTTTAGTTTTGAAATAAAGACTCCATGCCCAATGCATATAAAGAACTATTGATAGGGGTGGTTTTGGCTTCAAATGAGGAGCAGAGTTGCAGAAATTTGGGCCAGATTTGAATGATATTGACTGACTCCATAACCCAATGGACTAAGCACAACACAAAAAAATGTGAATGTTTGCAAAGACAAAATTTTGAGGTTGCGTTGCACGGATGCACAGAGGAAAAGGTATAGTGGTCTTTTTGTTCTTGATGCCTCACGGGGAGAGCATCATCCCCCAGAAGGAGCCAGTGTTAGTCTCTAATTTTGCTTTTGATTTAGTGAGAAACTCTAATCCTAAACCCTTCCTACCTACACTTCATTGTTTTCTTTCATTTGATTTTAATCTTTGTTTTCAGTTTGTTATGTTTCACATTTTTAGCTTTTTGAATAATTTCCTTAAGTTTGCGGAGTTATGACATGGTTTTACAAGATGTGTCACTTCATATGCCTATTTGAATCTTGCAAATTCAAAATTCTGCCAAGTTAATAATAACGCTACTGGAATAACATTATTCCCATAGCGCTAATATAATCATGCCATGCTAAGCGCCAACCACCCTGATTTTGTTATGAATACATAAATCGTGGACTGATAATCCACATGTGTCACACGATATCTCTTGAATCATTATACAGTTCACACCGTTACATGATGGGATCATTCTATACCTACAAAGACCCTTTTCAAATCAGTAAATTTCCAAACATCATTATATGATCCTGTCACTTGTCATTCTAATTTGTTGAATTATAAGCGCAGGTATTTTCTAGAAGAAATTGTTATATGCTAGCAGTTGCAGGTTGTAAATTCAATTTTCGAACAGTGTCAAGTTGCAGCATCGTGTTATTGATATGGCACCGAAGAAAAGTGGGCAAATTATTAGGTTGGAACCTGAGGGTATCGAGTTGCATGATGCATACCCACAGATGGCACAAAGGTTCAAGGATGTTGGTTGGTTCGATTTCTTTACCACTTTCAAAGGGCATGACGAACAACTTGCAGATTGGAAATTGCAGGAGAACGATGGTGGAAAAAGGATAACGTAGTCATGGAGTTTGTCAACCTATTATTGCTCCCAGATAAGCAAAACCTAGATTGGAAAAAGGGAGTCCCTCACAACTGGATTAGACAAGAGTATCATATCATCCTGATCATAATTCACAGAAACCCTAGACTTGGTTGATTCAATCCCTAAATCCTGATCCACAGCCAATAAAACAAAGAAAGGGAAAAGGGAAGAAGGTAGCCACATAGAAAAAGAGCATCACAGTTAAGGAATTTTCTATCAAAGAAAAAGTAGAAAGGCTTCCATTACACAGGAAAACAAAAGAAGACAAAAACTTAGGGAAGATACAAAGAAAAGGAAAATAAATTGCTCAGTTTTCTACAAGACCTATAACAAGAGAAACCACCAGATCATCAAAAGCGGAAGCAGTGTTTTCTGATGACAAAGGCTATTGTTTTGCAGAACCAGAAAAGCTACAGAAAATACTCAGTTTTTTACCTATTATAGTCTTTATCTTCAAGAGAGGTTACAGAACAACTGGAGAGGAATTTGTTGAAACCAAAAGAGTTTTCTGTTGAGAACATGCCCCTTCACAAAAACCTCTCTCGATTTTTACACAACAATCACATTTTAAGAGATTTGAATTGATCTTTGAGGCCTAATTTTCTGATAAAGCTACAGGAAATACTCTGTTATTTTTACCTCGTTTTAGTCTTTTTCTTCAAGAGAGGTTTCATAAAAACTGGAGAGTAATTTGTTGAAACCAAAAGAGATTTTTGTTGGGAACATTCCCCTTCACAAAAACCTCTCTTAGTTTTTACACAACAATCACATTTTAAGAGATTCGAGTTGATCTTTGAGGCCTATTTTTCTGATATTTCACAATAAATAATTTTCTATTTTAGTCAGTAATTTTGGGAGCGGTTACAGAACAGATGGTGATGAATTTTTTGAAACCAAAAGAGGTTTTCGTTGGGAACGAGTCCCTTCACAAAAAACTCTCTCGGTTTTTACACAACTATTACTGCTTGAGAGATATGAAGAGATTGTTGGACCCTATTTTTCAGGAATTTGCCAGATTTATTTTCCTAAAAAATCTCATGGACAACAGTTGACAAGCCACCTGATCAATTCAAATTGGAGATCAGATTGGATATTCTCCTTGATTATTTGAAACAAGAAACTAAATATAGATGAGGAGGTTTTCAAATCCATTTATTTTGGATCTTGATAATTATGTATTGTTTCTATATAAACTCTGTAGAAGGAGAAGTTGGTAGTCGAAAAATTGGAGATCCAAAGGACTTTTTTGTGAAACTCCTTGTAAAGGCATTTATGTTCTATTTGATACTTAATAGCAAAGGCATATGGATGGTTAGACACTCTTTTCTACTATTTTTTTCTTTCTTCATGCTTAAATTCATTATTCATATTGCAATGCATTTGTTTCTTGATTATTAATTAATACAGTAAAGAATTTGTTGTGGGAATTAATTTCAAGTTTTGATTTCAAGCTGATGTTCTTGTTTCTTTTGATATTCCGAGACAAGAATTTATGTGAATTTGACAAATTGAAGGCTTCACATTCTCTTTTTCTTATTGGTTTAATCCATCTATGTGCCTACCTTTTACTCAGTCAATGGGATATGATATGTTCTGATCTTGATTTTCATGTTATGTTATAACCTTGAGCCAGTTTTCAACCACCTTATTCAAAAAAACCAAATTATAAAAACCTCCTAAACACTTTGCAATAAACCGATGATGCTCTAGCTTGCCCTCTCACAGTCAAGTGCAACTTTAGGGACTAACAGTGTCCATGTGGATCCTAAGAAAATAGAAGCTATGAAAGATTGGTCCCACCCTAAAACTCTTGCAAGTTTGCATGGTTTCCTATGTTTAACTAACTATTATAGAAAATTTATTCAGAATTATGGAAAAATTGTGACCCCACTCACACTCACTGCTCTCCTTAAAAAGAATGCTTTTAGTTGGAATGTGACTGTCAATTAATCCTTCCAAGCTTTGAAAGAGGTTATGCGTTCGAATCTCATTCTTGCACTACCCAAGTTCACAAATAATTTTGTTTTGGAAAGTGATTCTTTTTGGAAAGAAATTGGGGTAGTTCTCATGCAAGATGGTAGACCTTTGGCCTTCACTAGCAAACAACTTTCTGAGAGACACTTGGGAAAATTCAGCTGTGAAAAGGAAGTGTTGGCTATTTTGCATACAATGGATCTCTGGCGTTCTTACTTGCTTGGCCAATGCTTCCAAACTAAAACTAGTCATTGTAGCCTCAAATGTTTTTTGGAACAAATAATTTCACCCCCTGAGAAACATAAGTGGTTGACCAAAATGTTTGACTATGATTATGAGATCATTTACAAGAAGAGATAAGAGAATGTGGTTGTTGATGTTCTTTCCAAGAAATATGAAGAAGAAGGGCCCCTCTTTTCACTCTCCTTCATTGTAGTTTATTGGCTAAAGGTCGCTCGTCGGGAATGGTTCCAAGATCCCAAAATTTCTAGTTTGATCTAACAATTGCAACAAGACCCTCATGAATCTTCAGGATAAGTCATCATATATTTGAGAATACAGTGCCACTTTAAATACACTTTTCTCTCTGAACTTCATGCTTTGCCAATAGTAGGGCATTCTAGATTTTACAAAACATATGAGTAGATCAAACATTCATTTTTTTTGGAAGGAATGAAGAAAGACATCTACACTTTTGTGGTTGAATGTGATACTTGCCAACACAACAAGGGAGAAATAATTAGAACTCCAGGTACAGTACAACCTCTCCCTATTCCACATGCTATATGGGCATATATGTTTATGGACTTCATTGTTGGCTTACCAGAATTGGGCAATAAGCCAGTCATCATGGTTATGGTTGTTTGCCTTTCCAAATATTCTCATTTCTATACCCTCCAACACCCATTCAAAGCCTTCATAGTGGCTCAAGTTTTTATGGACAATATTTTCAAACTCCATGGAATACCCCGCTCTATAGTCTCCAATTGTGTTCCAACTTTCACAAGAAACTTCTGGAAAGAAGTGTTCAGGTTCCAAAGCACCCAATTGCATCTCATCACTTCCTATCATCCCCAAACTGATGGTCAAACCAAAGTTGTCAAAAAAAGCTTGGAATCATATTTGTGGTGGTTCGCGTCTGAATGACAATCTCAATGGGATCAGTGGTTACCAATAGCTAAATGGTGGTACAATACAACTTACCATGGTGCTACTCAAATGACTCCATTTGAGGCATTCCATGGTCAAAATCCACCCTTAGTGTTATCTTACCTACTAAGTGTCTCCAAGGTCATGTTATCCCCTGTCTTAGGGGTAACTAAGGAGATTATGTCTTGAGGCCCACAGGTCCTAGACATGGAGTACCGAGATCCATATTGACTTGAGCCTAGCACTGGAGGGCCCATCCTTCTTCTTCAACACCTCCATTTTGTCAGCAACAACAACATCCATCCCATCAACCTAGTTTTGAAGTAGCAGTGGGTCTTGCTCCATGAGGTAATGAGTCCAGGTATCATGGTATGTGTCACTCTGATTCTCAAAACATTTGAATATGTGCATTTAATTCTCTTTTGATTCATGATGTGTTCTTGGACTTTATGCC
>SNQJ01S0255426.1:0-12568 GCA_010110895.2 Picea sitchensis | reverse complement strand
TTTGGATTGCTCTTGAACACTCCTTAAGTATTCCCCTCTCTTGTGGATTATTCAACCCCCATATCTATCCATATCCCACCAACTTGTATTACATTACATTTATTTACAATTCAGAAGATACATTTCTCATATTACATTACTTATCCATAACCACATTTATATCTACATTATTCGTTAATTAAACTGAGGATAGTAGTGGGGATGTTACATTCCTCCTCCCCTATAGTTGTGAATCATCCTCTATGCACCACACCATGCTAAAAGAAATATATAAATGTACATCACAATACTTAGAAATAAAGAAAATTCTGTAATATTTACCCTCCAACAACATCCAACCATAATATCTCGTTCTTCTCAACATGCTTACCAAAAGAATTTGCCCGCTTCAGTACCTTCAGTCCATTGGGATGCACCATTATTTTATTAGGGCTACCAACACAGGAAACCAAAAATTTCAAAAATGTGGTTCCAATAACTAGCTACCCAAAAATGGAGACTTGTATTTTAAGCTTTTATTTTCTTCAAAATTGGCAAAAATTTGTGGGTTTTCCTCCCTCATGGTTTATTCATGCTCCCATGTTGCATCTTCGGGACCATAACAAGTCCATTGAACCTTTACTATTCCTATGTATTTTTTTTGGAGCACTTTGACTTTCCGGTCCAGGAAGCATACTAGTTCCACTCGAAAATGATATGGATTTATAAATGGAACAAAATGAAATACAGATGTATAGCAAAGAAACACACAAAGATACAGTAAAAATTGACTTTTGTTAATAAATAAAACCAGATGACACTACAAAAATGCATACTGAAAAAAAATTGCTCAAATGGTGGTAGTTTATCTTTGAGAAGATATGTGACAGCTACGCTCATTCGCAAGAATATGAGTAGAATGAGGCGCCAAAGGAATTTTTAACATAAAACATAAATGAAAAAACCATAAACAACCAAAACCCTAACCCTCAGAGATGAAATGCCAAAATTTTTGTCTTAGGTAGCTAGAGAGGTAATGGGAGGCCCGGAGGGCCCATAGTCTAGGCCATAAAAGGTAAAGTGGATTAGGTCCACTATAGTATTAAATGAGGCCCATTATGATAGTTAATTAGATATAATAAATGTAAGAGTACTTTTGCTTCTATAAGGTTCTTCCTATAGAATGTGCTTAGGTGGTTGGTTGCACTATATAAAGGGGTTCATGCAATGTAATGATATATGAAGAGAATTATTGTATTTGGAGTGGTATCCCAATAGGAGGAATCCCCCTCGAAGAGGAAAGTGAATAGGAGGTGATTCCTTCCATAATAGGATCCATTGTATGGTGTTGAGCTACCTCAAGGGTTTTCTTATAATCAAGTGGTAGTTTTCTATATTGTTCCATATATCTTGTGTGGTTATTGTATAAATATATCTTTGGTACTATTGTGGTATTTTGTATTCAGGTCTTTGGTACTTAACAAGTGGTAGCAAAGCACTTTCCTTGGCAAGAAGTGTGGGAAAATTGTTTTAATTTTTATTTTTGCAGATTTATTTTTGGAGAAGAAAAATAGGGCCGTGACATTCTAGAAACTTTTTGTATATTTCTATGCAAAATTTGTAGAAACCGGTTGTATATCTGATTTCCTCTTAGAAAAAAACCTAATTTAAAAAAAAAATCTTCCAAACAAAGTCCGGGAAGTCAAGATATAGACATTTTAAAATATGCAAATTTTCAGGATTTTTTCCGCGGACGATGACATGGTTTTTTTATTTATGTATCACCTGGAGGACAAAATTGCTAATTGTTTTTACATATATGAGTTCCTCTTTAAAAAATAGTTGATTTAAAAAAAAATCACCCAAATCGAAGCTCCAGAAGTAAACATATCACTGATTTAAAATCAACCATTTTGGGGGGGGGGTTTCGTGACGACAACGGGACTGTAGAGTTCATAACTTTTCACAAGTTGTTCGGATTGATATCAGATCAATATCATTGGATGAATCATTTTAATATATTTATTTTGATATATTATATGTTGTGTTTCCAATGGATATTGGATATCAACTCCTCATGGACATTCTACAAAAGATTGAAGCCATTGAGCAACATTTTCACCAGGGGCAACAATTTATTATGGATATTTTTCACAATATTCAAAGGACCTTGGATTGCATGCAGGAGAGATATCTTATGACAGATCTCAGGGATGAATATAATCAAGAAGTATATGATTGGTATGATTTTGAGGCCGATTGTGATGATTGGTATATGGATAATTGCCAGTTTTTGGATGACAACCAACTTCACATTTTATTTGATGACTCTACTCCACCTTCTGTAGAGAACATCATTGTGACAAATTAGGAGCTAGATATGATTACCAGTGTCCAACTGACATATTATACAATGGTATTGTTCCTTCCAGATTCATATTTGACCCTTTCCCACTATGTGGATGGATATTCTTATTTATATCCACATGATAGATGTCAGTATTTAGAGCATCATTTTTAGTTGGTTATTCGGTGTCGATATCTTCCACGTGGAGTTCACATGAAAACTTGGAAATGGGACCCTGGTTTACAATGGCGTTTGGACTACTTCAACATGGTGGATTTCATTTCTCAATGGGACCCTATTTCTCTAGTCTACTTCATCACTATGGTCCACACTTATCCATGAGACCCTGATATATGATTGTACACCAAGCATTGAGGACAACGATTTCATAAGGGGGATGGAATGTTAGGTAGCTGAAGAGGTAGTGGGCGGCCCAAAGGGCCCATAGTGGATTTCATTCAACATAAGGTGGATTAGGTCCACTATAGTATTAAATAAGTCCCATTATGGTAATTAGCTAGATATAATAAATGTAAGAGGACTTATGCTTCTAGAATGTTCCTCCACTAGAATGTTCTTAGGTAGCTGGTTGCACTATATAAAGGGGTTCATGCAATGCAATGAGATATGAAGATAATTATTGTATTTGGAGAGGTAGCTCAATAGGAGGAATCCCCCTCGAAGCAACAAGTGAATAAGACAGGATCCCTTCCATAATATGATCCATTTTATGGTGTTGTCCTACATCAAGGGTTTTCTTATAATAAAGTGGTGGTTCCATATATCTTGTGTGGTGATTCTATTCAGATATATTTGGTACTATTGTGGTATTTTGTATTCAGTTCTTTGGTACTTCACAACTTGTGGGCCCCAATGGGGAAAGTTGATACCTCAACTTCCTAAGGGTGTAAATTGCATACGATCTATGTTTGGTGTGCTTGATACATCATTGGAAAGGTATATCCTAGGAGTACATATTTTTTTGGCATAGTGCCTGCCTATCGTTACATACTAGGCACTGTCGAGCCCAAAAAACATCATTTATGGCCTCAAAACAACTCTGGAATTTTTGGACCCAAAAAAATGTAAAAAAACTGCCAAAATGGAAATTGTTATTGGAGTTAGTGGAATAGATGGGCGGCCACCAATATCCACCTAGATAATTCCTCACCCCTCAGGAAGTAATGGCTTGTCATACAATTGGCTTAGGTTGATGGATAGTTGGTTTGTATTGTTGGTTTTCATTGATGTCAACCCTTGGAGAGTTATATTGTAGATTGATGTCAACCCTTAGAGATTAATGAAAACCCTTGGAGAAGTCTAGTAGAGAATTCCATTAATGAAAAGGTATGGGTAAGGGAACATAGTTTGTTTGAGGTATAAAGCCATGAAGATCAATGAGTATGAAATTAATACTATTCTAGATGGATAATACACATAATGTCATTTCCGTTGATATGTGGAATGCCATGTGGTTCCTCACAGTTAGTGATATATGGCCTTGTGAAGTTGGAGGACCCCCAAGAGTATTCGAGAAGCACCTAGAAGGTTAACAAGAAGTCAATTATTATAGAAAGTATTTAAGAATATTCCTAGTCAATGTGATTGCAAGGAGAAATTAATTAAATAATAAATTTGACAAAGTGGTTAAGTGGACAAAGTGGCTAAGTGGAAAAAGTGGCTAAGTGGAAAAAGTGGACAAAGTGGCTAAGTGGTCAAAAGTTGATACTTCTAGAGGAAGTTGCTTGGAGATTATAAATAAGAGATCAAGGGTCTCCCAGTAGGACCCATTTGATCATATCGAATATATACAAGTGACTAAGGTAACCAAAGGATATATAAGGCGAATTTCAGAGGGAAGGTGAAGTAACGAAGGAATAAATTCAAGGGAGGATAAAGTCTTTTGATGATGCTTTCTAAGGTATGTTATTTACAGGTCATCTCACCATTTTCGCAATAATATTTTTTCTAGAGTGATTCAAATAGTGAAATATGTAGGTTGGTGAGACAACATATCCAAGTAACTGTGATAAAAATTTCCTCTTGTGGCTCGTTGTAGTTTGGGAGCTAAACTCTATAGAAGATAAGGTTTGTGGCTAGTCCTGAAACTAGACTAAAACATGCGTTCTGGGTAAAAACATCATAACGTCTTCATAACATATCCAAATTCAGTGGGAAAAAATGAATTTGTTTGAGTACATTCTGTAGTATGTTGTATACCATTTTCATATCCATACATAAAATATTCCACGCTTGGAATTCTCTACAATTTCTCTCTTTAGAATAAGCCAAAATTCAGCAAGGTTTGTCATTTTTTCTATAAATCCTCTTTCTGGGAGGTTCCATGTAGTGAAACCTAGAGGATTTGCAAAGAAAACACTGACCAATATTGTGTATAATTTTTATATCTTTAGGAATTATAGGTACATAGTTATTCTTTTTGCAAGTTAGGGTTGTTGACTAATCCAAAATTAGCCATGTGAGACTAAAGTAAAGTTTGATGAAAATGATAGTCTCATGTTGTTGAAGTTAAGGAAGGTTTGCAGGTCTATGATCACATACACTAGGTCTATTACAGAGTTACACGTATGTTTATATTCACTTTTTGATGGTTACATTTGGTCATGACATGGTACATGCTTGAGGCTACATAACAGTGAGGGTTGACACATTGTTTTATGTAAGGGTTTGTTGTATTTGGATAACGGATTTGTGATGTATTGCTAGAGGACTCTTGTTGGTTGTCTTGATGTATGTTTTGGTATATGGTTGAGGTATATGTTGAGTTCATGGATGATATACTTAGTTTATGAGTTGGCATATACATGAGGTGTATGTTATGGTGATGTTGGTACATCTTGATAAGGTATAAATTGGCTTGTTATTGATACATGATTTGAACATGTTTGATACATTGTTAGAGGCACTTGTTGGTAATATTGTTGGACATATTTGTAGTGATGTTGGAACATGGTTTATGGTTGATGTGGAATATATATATTCATATTGGTGATGGTTGTGAGGTGTTTTGTTGTGCATGGTTGATGCACTTGTGATGGTATAGATTGTACTAGTGACGCCGACCTTCCCCACTCCCCGGAGAACGATCGCTCCCACCAGGACCTTCTCAAATATTTGGCCCGAAGAGCGTCAATGCTCCTTTAATTCCCCGTCGGGAATTTTTCACCCACAACACTCTCCAATGATCTCCCTTAACAGTTGGAAAATCGGAATTCGCGATATCGTGAATTCTATGCTCACGTGCCTTGTGCCTCACGAGTCCTCGAACCCCGATATGGGTCAATCGTTGAATTTATCCCCTTTCTATCCGAGTTCTCTCTATCAGAGAATCACTACTCGCGATGTCAACAAAATGAAACTCCAATCTCCGAATCCCGATGTGCCGATTTTCCGAGGCACGTGCGGACTTGACTTCCCCACCTTCTGCCTTCTATCAGAATTTCAAAACTCGTGGGATCGCGAGTCTTGATGTTGATGGATTCGGGACTTACCTTTTCCCGATCCCCGATACGATGCCACTTGTACTCCACCATCCCTGTGGTCCCACACTGCCACATCACCTTCGGGATATCGCAAATCGTGGATCCAACATGCAAGTGTTCTCTGACTTTGAGATCCCCGATTCTCCGGTCCCCGAATCTTCGAAATCTTTTGACACGTGTCTCACACAATCGTCGGCTCCAGGTCTATCGGGGTATCGCTCCTTGTGATATCACAATACTTGATGCGCCAACTTGAGACTTCTCCTCACGAATCCCTGATATGCGATGTCACGTGTGGATCAAACGGTCCCTGTGACTCTAGGTCAACAACTCTCCTTCCTCCTACGTTTCGAACCTATGAATGGTTCACTTCGTAAACCCCTGACACCTTTGCAAGATCTACGATCCTCGGATTTCCATGGAATCTCTCTAGGAGATTTCAACCGTCCATCTTCCCTTTGATATTTCTTGTGGAATGAATCAAGTGCTTCCTTCGTGAAGACTTGTTACCTGCTTGCCAACCTGTGGTGCTTCTCTCGGCTTCCCACAGCGACACTGGAACTTCTCTTACGGTGAACTGGTAGGCCTATTCCTCCTAAGCTTGTCACCTTCGACTCTCTGAGAGGGTCCCTACGCCTGCTCCCTGCGTATAGCAGTCAACAACTCCCTGATGTTGAATCTTTTGGACTCTATGCACTTTCTGTAGCAACCGTCCTTAATTTCTTCTACTCAGATTAACCACTGAGACTTTAAGTTCAGCCTGCACTTCTCCTTCACGGCTCTATCAACCCCAAATCAACTTCTGGGCGAATGAGAATAAGGGTTTAACCATTGAGCCTCATCAACGCACTCTATGCGGATGAATTCAACTGCACTCTATGCAGAAATCTCCTGGCTCAGACAGAGAAGCAATTGAAACTTATTCTCTTCTCTTTCAGACTTCAGTTAAAACCTCTGAAATCACATGCACAACATATTCAAAGAAAATGCATAACCAGAAAACAAATATTCATGAACACATAAACATCAGACACAGAGAAAACAACACCATCCATGAATTTGAATCAAAGACTCTCTTCTATTAATTCAAAAACATCTGTACATGGGTGTTCTTCACAAATTCTCTGCTTTCTCTTCTCTTCTGAATGTTGCTAATGTTACAATGATACAAAGGAGGGTGTCTATATCCGCTTTCCCTCACAATTCTAAAGCTATCAAATCTAGAATTAAATATCCTATCTACCTGCATTAAATCTATTAAATGCCTCAGCTACCTAAGGACGTGAGCTATCCACTTAAGGTCCATTTACAATATACAAGTGCGCTTCATTAACTCTACAAATTAATGTTTCGTGAAACAATATCAAGGTGCAATCCAAAAAGAAAATCATGCTGGCTTGTCCAGCTATCTCCCATTTTCACTCTGGCTCGCTTGGCGTCGGCGATGCTCCTGCATCATACTCCCTCGCTTGAAAATTTTCATGGGCTCCTGTCCATGAGCTCCTGCACGGTTTTTCCATGCTTGTGTATCACTACCTCATTTTCCCAGCTGGCATCCTCCACTGGGTTATTTTTGGACTTCACCAGGTACTCGAAGTACTGCTTTTGCCTGGTCTTTTTGCCCACTCGTTTGTCCAGTATACACTCCATCTGTGGCCTTTTTGCAACTGGTAATTGCTTCTGCCACTGGATTAATGGTTCCTCAGTTCTAGTTTTTGTTTCTCCAGCCTCATATGGGTATAAATCCGTAACATTAAATATCAGAGAGATTCCGATGCCACCCGGTAACTCAATCTCATAAGCATTTTCTCCAAATTTCTTCAGGACTCTGCATGGTCCAATTTTCTTCATCTTCAGTTTGTTATATGTTCCCCTTGGGAACCATTCCTTCCTCAAGTGTGCTAGAAAAATATCCCCAACTTCGAACTGAAGTTGTCTCTAATACTGATCTGCTCTGCGCTTGTACTCTTGATTTGAATCCATCAGTCCCTGCTTCACCCTGCCGTGAAGTTCCTTCATCGCTTCAGCAAATTCCTCTACGCTTGAACTGCTAGTCGTAGCTTGTTCGGACTTCCTGAGTTCAGAAACTCCCCTCAGTTGTGTCCCATACACAATCTAGAATGGGCTTTTGCCTGTACTCCAATTCACTGAATCATTGTATGTGAACTCTGCCTGTGGCAACACATTATCCCAGCTGGTATGGTGCTCCATTACCAAGCTCCTCAGCAAGTCTCCAAGACTTCTGTTGACCACGTCGGTCTGTCCATCTGTCTGCAGATGGTAAGCTGAACTAAAATCCAAATTAGTCCCTAGCTTCTTCCATAGCGTCCTCCAAAAATGACCTATGAATTTGGTGTCCCTGTCTGAGACTATGCTTCTCGGCAATCCATGAAGTCTAACAATCTCTTTGAAAAACAAATTTGCGATGTGGGTCGCATCGCTGTTCTTCTGGCATGGAATAAAATGTGCCATCTTAGAAAACCTGTCTAACACCAAAAATATGGAATCAACCCCTCTCTGTGTCCTCGGCAAACCCAATACAAAATCCATGCTTATCGCCTCCCATGGTCTCTCGGGTATGGGTAATGGCTGATAAAGACCTTCGTTATGCTTTCTCCCCTTCGAATGCTAACAAATTCGACACCTGTCAACAAAATTCTTGACATCTGCTCACATGCCCGGCTAAAAATATGATTCGCTCAGCTTTTTGAATGTTTTATCATGACCAAAATGTCCTGCTAAGCCACCGCTATGTTTCTCCTTCACCAAATTCTCCCGCATGGAGCAATTTGGAATGCACCGTTGATTGCCTTTGAATAGAAATCCTTCCTGGATCATGTAGTCTATCCATGGGCTTCGATCTCTGAGAACTGGGTTCTCAGCTGCTTCATACGCTTCTCCGAAGTCTGCATCCCCTGCGTACATGTCCCTGATATTTTCGAAACCCAATGTTCTGACTCGGAAGTCTTGCAACAACAAACATTTCCTGTTGAAAGCATCAGCCACTTTGTTAGCAGTTCCTGAAATATGTTTGATCACAAACGTGAAATTCTGCATATACTCTACCCATTTTGCATGCTTCTGATTCAACTTATCCTATTGACTCACAAACTACAATGCATGATTGTCACTGTACAATACAAATTCTTTCGGGATCAAGTAATGCCTCCACTTCTTTAATGCCTGTATGATGGCATAAAAATCTTTATCATACGTGGAGTATTTCAGCTTTGCGTCATCTAACTTCTCGCTGAAATAAGCAACTGGTCCGTCCTCCTGACTCAAGATCGCTCCTATGGCATATCCACTGGCATCACATTTCACCTAAAATGTCTTTTGAAAATCAGGCAACACCAGAATTGGTTGCTCTGTGATCTTCCGCTTCAACAGATTGAAGCTCTTCTTAGCCTCTGTTGTCCAATGAAAATACTTATGTCGCTTCTTCACCATGTCCATCATTGCTGCGCTAATTCCACTGAAATTCCTGATGAATTTTCTGTAGAAACTAGCCAAACCATGGAAACTCCTCACCTCGAAAACATTTCTCGGTGATGGTCAATTCTTGATCACTTCCACCTTCTCAGGATCCATCTTCAACTCATTCGCTGAAACAACAAAACCCAAATAAATGAGCTCTATGCACTTTCTGCAGCAACCATCCTTAATTTATTCTACTCAGATTAACCACTGAGACTTTAAGTTCAGCCTGCACTTCTCCTTCACGGCTCTATCAACCCCAAATCAACTTCTGGGTGAATGAGAATAAGGGTTTAACCGTCGAGCCTCATCAACGCACTCTATGCGGATGAATTCAACTGCACTCTATGCAGAAATCTCCTGGCTCAGACAGAGAAACAATTGAAACTTATTCTCTTCTCTTTCATACTTCAGTTAAAACCTATGAAATCACATGCACAGCATATTCAAAGCAAATGCATAACCAGAAAACAAATATTCATGAACACATAAACATCATACACAGAGAAAACAACACCAGCCATAAATTTGAATCAAAGACACTCTTCTATTAATTCAAAAACATCAGTACATGGGTGTTCTTCACAAATTCTCTGCTTTCTCTTCTCTTCTGAATGCTGCTAATGTTACAATGATACAAAGGAGGGTGTCTATATCCGTTTTCCCTCACAATTCTAAAGCTATCAAATCTAGAATTAAATATCCTATCTACCTGCATTAGATCTATTAAATGCCTCATCTACCTAAGGACGTGAGCTATCCGCTTAAGGTCCATTTACAATATAAAAGTGCGCTTCATTAACTCTACAAATTAATGTTTGGTGCAACAATATCAAGGTGCAATCCAAAAAGAAAATCATGCTGGCTTGTCCAGCTGTCTCCCGTTTTCACGCTGGCTCGCTTGGCGTCGACGATGCTCCTGCATCATACTCCCTCGCTTGAAAATTTTCATGGGCTCCTGTCCATGAGCTCCTGCACGATTTTTCCATGCTTGTGTATCACTACCTCATTTTCGCAGCTGGCATCCTCCACTGGGTGAGTTTTCCACTTCACCAGGTACTCGATGTACTGCTTTCGCCTGGTCTTTTTGCCCACTCGTTTGTCCAGTATACACTCCATCTGTGGCCTTTCTGCAACTGGTAATTGCTTCTGCCACTGGATTACTGGTTCCTCAGTTCTAGTTTTTGTTTCTCCAGCCTCATATGGGTATAAATCCAAAACATTAAATATCGGAGAGATTCCGATGCCACCCGGCAACTCAATCTCATAAGCATTTTCTCCAAATTTCTTCAGGACTCTGCATGGTCCAATTTTCTTCATCTTCAGTTTGTTATATGTTCCCCTTGGGAACCTTTCCTTCCTCAAGTGTGCTAGAAAAATATCCCCAACTTCGAACTGAAGTTGTCTCTAATACTGATCTGCTCTGTGCTTGTACTCTTGATTTGAATCCATCAGTTGCTGCTTCATCCTGCCGTGAAGTTCCTTCATCGCTTCAGCAAATTCCTCTGCGCTTGCACTGCTAGTCGTAGCCTGTTCTGACTTCCTGAGTTCAGAAACTCCCCTCAGTTGTGTCCCATACACAATCTAGAATGGGCTTTTTCCTGTACTCCGATTCACTGAATCATTGTATACGAACTCTGCCTGTGGCAACACATTATCCCAGCTGGTATGGTGCTCCATTACCAAGCTCCTCAGTAAGTCTCCAAGACTTCTGTTGACCACCTCGGTCTGTCCGTCTGTCTACGGATGGTAGGCTGAACTAAAAGCCAAATTAGTCCCTAGCTTCTTCCATAGCGTCCTCCAAAAATGACCTATGAATTTGGTGTCCCTGTCTGAGACTATGCTTCTTGGCAATCCATGAAGTCTAACAATCTCTTTGAAAAACAAATTTGCGATGTGGGTCGCATCGCTGTTCTTCTGGCATGGAATAAAATGTGCCATCTTAGAAAACCTATCTACCACCAAAAATATGGAATCAACCCCTCTCTGTGTCCTCGGCAAACCCAATACAAAATCCATGCTTATCGCCTCCCATTGTCTCTCGGTTATGGGTAATGGCTGATAAAGACCTGCGTTCTGCTTTCTCCCCTTCGAATGCTAACAAATTCGACACCTGTCAACAAAATTCTTGACACCTGCTGGCATGCCCGGCTAAAAATATGATTCGCTCAGCTTTTTGAATGTTTTATCATGACCAAAATGTCCTTCTAAGCCACCGCTATGTTTCTCCTTCACCAAATTCTCCCGCATGGAGCGATTTGGAATGCACAGTTGAATGCCTCTGAATAGAAATCCTTCCTGGATCATGTAGTCTATCCATGGGCTTCGGTCTCTGAGAACTGGGTTCTCAGCTGCTTCATACGCTTCTCCGAAGTCTGCATCCCCTGCGTACATGTCCCTGATATTTTCGAAACCCAATGTTCTGACTCGGAAGTCTTGCAACAACAAACATTTCCTATTGAAAGCATCAACCACTTTGTTAGTAGTTCCTGAAATATGTTTGATCACAAACGTGAAATTCTGCATATACTCTACCCATTTTGCATGCTTCTGATTCAACTTATCCTATTGACTCACAAACTGCAATGCATGATTGTCACTGTACAATACAAATTCTTTTGGGATCAAGTAATGCCTCCACTTCTTTAATGCCTGTATGATGGCATAAAAATCTTTATCATATGTGGAGTATTTCAGCTTTGCGTCATCTAACTTCTCGCTGAAATAAGCAACTGGTCTGTCCTCCTGACTCAATATCGCTCCTATGGCATATCCGCTGGCATCACATTTCACCTAAAATGTCTTTTGAAAATCAGGCAACACCAGAATTGGTTTCTCTGTGGTCTTCCGCTTCAACAGATTGAAGCTCTTCTTAGCCTCTGTTGTCCAATGAAAAGACTTATGTCGCTTCTTCACCGTGTCCATCATTGCTGCGCTAATTCCACTGAAATTCCTGATGAATTTTCTGTAGAAACTAGCCAAACCATGGAAACTCCTCACCTCGAAAACATTTCTCGGTGATGGCCAATTCTTGATCACTTCCACCTTCTCCGGATCCATCTTCAACTCATTCGCTGAAACAACAAAAACCAAATAAATGAGCTCTGTCTTCATGAACAAACACTTCTTCATGTTGATCAACAACTTCTCCTGCTGCAGTCTTCTCATCACAATTCCCAAATGTTTCAAATGCTCAGCCTTCGTTTTACTGTAGATCAATATATCATCCAGATATAGGACTACAAACTTCCTGATGAATTCC
>SNQJ01S0255425.1:0-12541 GCA_010110895.2 Picea sitchensis | reverse complement strand
TTGGGATAACTCAGTGCTCGAGCATGCAGACAGTGATCTTATGCCAGAGGGCCTAGTACTAATACTCTAACCAAACGAGCATACGACTATTGTCTGAGAAAAATACTTAACAGAAAGAAAACATATATGTAATCAAGATCATGGCAAGCAAAATAATTCATCTACCAAGAAATTCATCACATAGTTGAGGTAAACTACTTAGCATGGAGAAAAAGAAACACATATGTAATCAAGATCACGGTAAGAAAAATAATTCATCTACCAGGACGTTCATCACATAGAATCACAACGATTTACTTTCATCATTTAAACAAAGAACATCAAAACATCGCACCAGATAACTTGACAATAGAATTAATTGATCTTACTCATTTACTGCAACATTCATGGAACATGAAAGGAAGTAATTCTTCTCCAACTCCAATCACATACATCTGATGAAAAATAGCTCATCTTTGGTCCAAAAGGGATTCTTAATTCATAGAAGTCTCAAAATAATTATCAACAACCAAAAGAAAAAAAAGCGTTCTTACAACAACCATCGACACTCTGACCATCGATCGATGTCCCTATTTATAATATAAAGTCTTAACGGTAATTAATGGTAAAATATAATTTAAGCTAATAAAAAATTGCCACATGGCGTTATCATCTAACAGTCTTTCAAAAATTCACCTGAGTTGTTTCTTGAAAAGGGTGGGCTCTTTCATAATCAGACCATATGATAAAGAGTTCTTCATAGGTGTTGGCCCATGAAAATCTGTGTTGTTCCATTGGAGCCGCATATATTCCCCTGATGTCTGCTGCGTGTGCCCGATACTTTGTGAGGTTGAAGTTCAAAATCTAAAACATGGTTCTGGATTTGATTGGATGTCCTACGAACTAATGTACTTTCCCTAGCTTTGCATCAGTGACCCTTGCGCATTCTTCAGCCCATAACGCATCTTGTTCGGTGCATAACTTGATTATTTTGTTTACATTGATAAACATATCAGGGGTACCATACTCGGGGAGTCTGGTGTCTTTCATTATTTTATTTATTTTATCCCAGTGCTTCTTACATCTATCCCATTGTTCTTGGATTTCTTCGTGTGGGATTCGAGACATTTTGGCCCAGTATTTGGTTGATCGCTTCATGAAATTGAGACTTCTTTTACTTACTAGTCGAATGTCATGGTCTTCCTTTTCTCGGCCTTTCTCGAATGCCTCAATAAACCTGAGCCTCTCCACTGCCTTCTGTGCCTTCTCATATGATCACTCCATTTCCTTACATGTCGCGAGTGCCGTGAGAGTGTCTTCCTAGAATTCGGCTTTATTCGAGATTAACAGGTGTCTTTCTTTATTGAACTCATCGTAAACTTTATCGAACTCATATTTTAAATACACAGCTGTCTTTGTAGCACCCTTAGAGTAATCGACAAGATTGCGTAATTTTTCCAGCTCCTTTTGGGCAATGGAAAGTTCTTTTTCATCTCTCCTAGCTCTGTCCTAGGCAGCCTCTAAGAGGGATTTTCCCACACCAATCATCTCAGATGTATAGGCATCTGATGTATCGATTAACTTCTCCTCAGTGACGACTATGATTGACTAATTCAGGGTGATTCTTCTCTTCTTTGCAGTCCTCTGTATGATAGCCTTTCTCTTTTGATCATAGGATATCGCATAGGTGTTTGCTACCTCATCTACCGTGTCTGGTATCTACTGATCACCCCATGTGAGATTGTTTCACAAGCTTCCCGTAGTGTATATTTGTTCGAGAGTGGGCTCTCAAACTTCTTCGTTCTGCCTTGTAGATCCAACTTCTACTTGTTGCTCACCGGGGATCTAGGTATTGGGTAGGATAGAGATGTCGGGAATAGACTTTTCACTTAATTTCTCATCGATCATGGAACTGTCGATTTCCTTCTGTGGAGGCTCGTCACTCGGGCCTACATCTGTTTCCCTTTCATCCGAATTTCCTGTATTGATATTACCTTCAGCTTCTTTATGTGGGACTCCCTGGTCCTGAACCCTGGGCCCAGCAGAAGAGACATTTTCAAGACTTGGGGAAGGGGTATTTTCAGGACCTTCCTCTTCTTGGATGCACATCGAGGTACCACGAGATGGCGTTGTTCTCTCGTCATCACTGTATATGTGTATAAGCGTGCTCAAGGGGTTGGGCGCTTATGTTTCTATCGACACCTAGCCCGTCTCTGGTTGAGTTGTTCCTTCTCACGAGGGATCAATTGGCGATATCATAGATTCGGGATTGCCCGAACCATTGGTTCCATCGGAAAATGTGAGACCAATATCGCTTGGTTCTGTCAGGACACTTCGGACGGTAGTTGAAATCCTAGGACTTGTGGAAATATGTGGGTTATCCTGCATGTGTTTCATTAGTAGTTGAGCTTGCTAGTATAAAAGTGCACCACTCTCTTGAGTCATTTGATCTTCAAGTAAATCTCTTATTTGTATCGGGGATCCCTGATGAGCTTCTATGATCTCAATGTCTTCTTGGGGATCATTTGTTTCTTCCTCCAATTCATATTTAACTGTTGCTTTAGGGTGTCGACTGACTCCTTGAACAATTTGATCCAAAAACGTGGCCTGCTCTTCATAGCTCATAGCTCTAAACCTAGTTCCTCTATGATGCAGGAGCATCGCCAACTCATCAAGCGAGCCAGCACATCAAGTGGAGATCAGCTGGATAAACAAACCCAAATTTTTAAAATGCTTTGGGATTGTAGCGCAAGACTTTAATGAACCATTTATGAAGGCGCATTGTATATTGTATTGGACCTTGAGCCTTTAAGCTCTCGTCCTTTGGTAGATAGGAGGCATTTAATCTAGTTAATGTTGGTAGATAGGATTTTAAGTCTAGATTTGATAGTTTAGAGTTTGAGAGGGAAAACAGATATAGACACCCTCATTGTGCATTGTAATATGGAATCAACCCAGGAGAAGAGAAGAGAAAGCAAAGAATATTGTATGAAGAACACCCATGTACAGGCATTTGAATTAATAGAAGGAAGCTTTGATTCAAGCTCATGGTTTGTGTTTTTTTCTCTGTGTATTGATGATATGCTCATGAATGGTTGTTTCCTTGTTATGCATTTACTTTGTATATGATGTGCATGTGATTTCATGTTTCAACCTAAAGTCTGAAAGGGAGAGAGAGTGAGGTTCAATTATTTCTCTATCTGAGCCAGAAGATTCCTGCAAGGTGTGAAGTTGAATACATCCGCAAGGAGTGCGTTGATGGAGGCTCAGTAGTTTAACTCTTGTTCTCATTCACCCAGAAGTGGAAGTGGGTTACGGAAGCCATGCAAGGAGTGCATAGGCTGAAGAAGAAGTCTCAGTTGTGAATCTGAGCAAAGGGAATCAAAGGGATTCAACACTTGAGAGTTGTTGAATGATTGCCGCGAAGGGTACGCGCAAGTCCCTCTGAAAGAGTCAGAGTGGGAAAGCTCAGGAGGTATAGAACCTTCGTGATAACGTTGAAGAAGAGCACCGGGAGTTTGTGTCGTGAAAGGTTTCAGGCAGAGTTGCCAGTGCGTGCACCGAGATCTCTTTTTCCTAAGAGACTGTTGAAGTTGTGGAAAAGCTCAGGAGGAATAGACCTTTGGACTCCCTGAAGGCTAAGCGCAGGGAAGTTGTTGGTAGAAGTCAGAGGAAAGCGTCGCAGGTTGGCGAGCGAGCAAACAAGTCTCATAGAGAGACATTTCTTGACTTCGCAGAATCCTCAAGGGGAGAAAGGACAGACGAAATCTCTGGAAGAGATCTCACGAAGTTCTGAGAGCCGTTGGGTCCCCCAGAAGTGCACGGTAGCTACAACGTAGGCGTGGAGAGGATTCAAAGCTTAGGAGGGGCAGCACCGTTGATCCAAGTCGATCAGGGCCATTGGATTGTTCACAAGATCGCCTATCGGGACCTCGCGAGGAAAGTGTCCTAAGTTTGGTAAGGAGAGTCGCGAGATTGCGAGGAGCGATATCTTGACTACTCCGAGGATAGTGTGGATCCACAAGAGTTGACACGTGGACAGGTGGCACCTCGCATCTCGGGAACTCGTAAGTGGAAGGGTTGAGAAATTGGCGTTAAAAGTTGCGAGGCGCGAGGACACGAAGCGTCGAGGAGGCTGTGAGTCGTCCATTTGAAGAGGACAGGTGTCAGAGATCGAGAGATCTCACGAGCTCGGAAGCTTGCAGGGTGAACACCCAAGTGTTTGGTGTTAAAATTCACGAGGCACGAGTACGCGAAGCGGTGAAGTGGCGAGAGGGTCTGAAGCGTCCATTCGAAGAGGACAGGTGGCGGAGATCTAAGGATCTCGCGAACTCGGGAGCTCGCAGGGTGAGAGCCCAACCATTGGGTACTTCGAGTCATGAGGACGCAAGGCGCGAGGAGGTGAATAGCCGTTGGATCTAGATCGCGGGAGACCGTTGGATCTGCACGTGGGATCGTGCATCGGAGCCTTGCAAGAAAAATATCGAGAACTTGACCTCATGAGAAGCGAAGTCGCGAGGGAACGAGGTCGTGAGTTTCGGCACCTCGAACCTCGGGAGTTGACGGGGAATTTATTCAAACCTGTGAGTAGTGAATTCGTGAGGGAGCGAGGTCGTGATAGTGCGGAAGTCCTGAGAGAAGTGACGGGTGTGGACAGGTCAAGTCACACGTGCGCATCATAGTTTCGGTACCTCGAGAACCAAAAGTTTGGTATCGCGAGTAGCGAGGTCGCGAGTAGCGAAATCTCTCAGGGAAAAGTCAGTGAGTTGACTGACCATCGGGTCTCGGGAGTCCGAGGGTGTAGTGCTCGACTGTCAAACTCACTAAGTCACGAGTTTTGATCCTCCGAGGAGTTAAGGAAGAGGATCGAGTGAGGAAGAGAATATGTGGGTAGGAAGATTCCCGATAGGGAATTAGGAGAACCTTTGGGTTCTTCGGGCCGAGAAGAGAGGAAGGTCCTATGGGAGTGGACGTGCCCCTGGTTGGTGCGTGTTTGTGTCAGAGTGGTATCAGAGCCTATTGATTGTCTATATATTTCAAGAAAGAGAGGAGGAGATAAGAGAGCACTTTGATACACACGTCAAGTGGTATCAGAGCGAGAAGATTTCTTTGCTTTGTGTAGCAGGGAAACGAATAAAATTTCACCATGCCGCCGAGGAGAGAAATACAATCACCCGATCCAAAGGATAGGAGAAACTAGAGAGGAAGAGGGAGACAAGCTCAGAATCCAGAAATGGAAAGGCAGATACGTGATCTCCGAGCGAGATTAGAAGATATGGAAGCAGCGCAGAGACACACAGCCAGTGTTGGAGATCTAAGTGACTCTGAAGGCGAAGTTGAAGCTGAACAACAAGGAGAAGTTGTAGCCGAAGATCCAGCCAATGAGAAATTAATTAAAGCTATCGCCCGGATGAGTTCAAAGACAAAGATTGGCATTCCAACTTATGAAGGAAATCTGGATGCAAAAGATATTCTAGATTGGATTAGAGCTCTTGACACCTACTTTGATTATGAGGACATCGAAGAAGATAAAAAGGTTAGGCATGCTGTTACAAAATTGAAAGGACACGCAGCATTATGGTGGGACGAGCTTCAAGCAGATAGACGTTCCAAAGGCAAGCAAAAGATCAAAAGCTGGGATCGAATGATTGCGAAGATGAAGCCAAAGTTCATCCCAAGGGATTATCAAATCACATTGTTTAGGAGAATGCAGAACCTGAGACAGAAGATGATGACAGTAAAGGAGTATACTGAGGAATTTTACAAGCTCAATATCAGAGCAGGTCATCGGGAGAGCGATGATGAAAAAGTTTCCAGGTATATGAATGGCTTAAGATACGATATACAGGACGAGATGAGTATGGCAACCATCATAATGGTGGAGGATGCGTATCAAATGGCGTTGAAAGCTGAGGAAAAGCTAAGTCGTAAGCCAACACAGCGAGGTCGAGGTAGGAGCCAGCCAAAAGGTAAGTCAGTTGCCCAAGATAGGTTCCAGAAATATAAGGACGACTGGAAGAAACCTCAGACTAGAACAGAAAGAGGTGGAAGTTCACAGCAAGGCCAGCACGCTGAACAGCGAAGGTAGCAGACAGAACAGAGTGGAGGATATGCTGATAATAATACTTTTCCTCGTACCAGAGGTAGAGTAAGAGGCAGAGGAGGAATCATCACATGCTACACGTGTGGAAAAGATGGACATAAGGCAGTTGACTGTCCAAATAGGAAGAAAGATGGAGGAGAAGCTCACATCGTCGAGGCACAAAGGCGAGTTGTTGAAGTAGAAGACGCAAAAGACGGAAGGTCGATGATGATGCGTAAGGTTCTCTTAACACCTGAGAAGGAGGTGGAGGACACATCTCAAAGAAACAAAATTTTCAGAACCACATGCAAGACCAAAGACAGGAAGTGCAAGGTTATCGTGGATAGCGGAAGCACAAACAATCTCGTTTCAACCAAGATGGTGGAGAAACTAGAGCTAGAGACAACTGATCACCCGAGTCCATACAAAGTTTCATGGCTACAGAAGGGACATCAGGTGAGTGTCACCAAACAGTGCTTAGTTGACATCAAGATAGGAGGATATAATGATAAAATACTCTGTGATGTTATTCCTATGGATGTATGTCATTTATTGTTGGGCAGACCATGGCAATATGACAGGAACGTAGTTCATGATGGGAAGATGAATACGTATACTTTGGAGAAGAATGGAAGAACACATATGCTACTTCCAATTAAAGAAAAAGAAGTAAAACCAGAACTGAGAAATATTGTACTTCTCATGAGTGGGAAGGAACTTCTGGCAGAAGTAAAGAAGAAGGAAGATCCACAATTCTTTGTGGTTAGGAAACCAAAAATTGTTTTGACCAGCACAAGAGTGGATGATTTGTCGGAAGAAATTCAGGAACTGCTGGAAGAGTTCGCTGACATTGTGGTAGATGAATTACCTCATTCGTTGTCGCCGATGAGGAGTGTGAGTCATCATATAGACCTCATACTAGGAGCCAGTTTGCCGAACAAACCAGCGTATAGGTTGACGCCGCAGGAGAATGAAGAGGTCAAAAGGCAGGTACAGGAACTGCTGGATAAAGGACTGATCAGGGAAAGTTTAAGTCTGTGTGTCGTTCCAACGGTACTGAGTCCAAATAAAGATGGAGGATGGAGAATGTGTACAGACTCCAGAGCCATTAACAAGATAACCATCAGGTATAGGTTTCCATTACCATGGATGGATGACTTGATGGACTGTTTAAGTGGAGCCAAATTTTTCTCAAAGGTTGATTTGAAAAGCGGATACCATCAGATTCGCATGAGGGAAGGCGATGAGTGGAAGACAGCCTTCAAGACAAAAGAATGGATATACGAATGGCTAGTCATGTCGTTTGGCTTGACGAATGCACCTAGTACATTCATGAGGTTAATGAATGAAGTGTTGAAGGAATTCATTGGTAAGTTTGTCATTGTTTATCTGGATGACATATTGATTTTCAGCAAAACGAAAGAAGAACATATGAAGCATTTAGTTGCAGTAATGAGGAAGCTCCAGCAAGAGAAGTTGTTGATCAACATGAGGAAATCTTCATTTATGAAGGAAGAACTCATTTACTTGGGGTTTTTCATATCGGCAAATGAGTTGAAGATGGATCCAAGTAAAGTGGAGGTAATTAAAAATTGGCCATCACCGAGAAATATTTTCGAAGTGAGAAGTTTTCATGGACTGGCTAGTTTCTACCAAAAATTCATCAGGAATTTCAGTGGAATTAGCACAGCGATGATGGATACTGTCAAGAAAAGACATAAATATTTTCATTGGACTAAAGAGGCAGAGAAGAGCTTCAATCTGTTGAAGCGGAAGATCACAGAACAGTCGGTTTTGGTGTTGCCGGATTTTACGAAGGTGTTCCAGGTGAAATGTGATGCAAGTGGCTTTGCCATAGGAGTGGTCTTGAGCCAAGAGGACAGACCAATTGCATATTTCAGCGAGAAGCTGGATGAGGCAAAAGTGAAATACTCCACGTATGAAAAAGAATTTTATGCTAACATACATGCATTGAATAAATGGAGGCACTACTTGATCCCAAAAGAATTTTTTTTGTATAGTGATAATCATGCATTACAGTTTGTGACTCAACAGGAGAAGTTGAATCAGAAACATGCTAAATGGGTAGAGTATATGTAGAATTTTACATTTTTAATTAAACACATTTCAGGTACTGCTAACAAAGTGGTTGATGCTTTGAGTAGGAAGTGTTTGTTGCTGCAGGAGTTCCGAGTCAAGACATTGGGTTTTGAAAATATTAAGGACATGTATGTAGGTGATGCAGATTTTGCAGAGGCATATGAGGCAGCTGAGAATCTAGTTCTCAGAGACAGAATCCCATGGATAGATTACATGATCCAAAATGGATTGTTGTTCAGAGGAAATTAGTTATGCATTCTGAATTTCTCCATGAGGGAGAATTTGTTAAAAGAAAAACACAGTGGTGGATTAGCAGGGCATTTTGGCCACGATAAGACATTTGCAAAGCTAAGAGAAGCATACTTTTGGCCAGGGATGCGGTCAGAATTTAAGAAGTTTGTCGACAAATGTAGAATTTGTCATCATTCGAAGGGCAGGAAATAGAATGCGGGGTTCTATCAGCCATTGCCCATACCAGAAGGGCCATGGGAGGCCATAAGCATGGATTTTGTATTAGGATTTCCTAGGACGCAAAGAGGACATGATTCAATCTTTGTGGTGGTTGAAAGGTTTTCCAAAATGGCACATTTTATCCCGTGTCAGAAGACCAGCGATCCGACTCATATCGCAAATTTGTTTTTCAAGGAAATTGTTAGACTTCATGGGTTACCCAAAAGCATAGTATTAGACAGGGATACGAAGTTCATTGGACATTTCTGGAGGACACTCTGGAAAAAGATGGGAACTAACTTGATGTTTAGTTCTGCCTATCATCCTCGGACGGATGGGCAAACAAAGGTGGTAAATAGAAGTCTGGGAGATTTATTAAGAAGCTTGGTGACCAAGCACCATAGCAGCTGGAACAATGTGTTGCCACAGGCAGAGTTTGAATACAACGACTCAGCGAACAGGAGCACAGGAAAAATTCCATTTGAGATTGTATATGGCAGGCAGCCAAGAGGAGTATCTGAACTGAGGGATTCAGAACAGATAATAACTAAGAGCGCAAGAGCTGAAGAATCTGCAGAGGCGATGCAAGAACTTCACAGCAGGGTAAAGGAGCGATTGCTGGAATCAAACCATGAATATAAGCGCAGAGCGGATCAGCATCGGAGACAACTTCAGTTTGAAGTTGGTGATCTAGTTCTAGCACATCTGAGGAAGGAAATATTCCCAAGGAGAACATACAACAAGCTGAAAATGAAGAAAATTGGGCCATGCAGAGTCCTAAAGAAATTGGGAGAAAATGCTTATGAAATTGAGTTGCCAGGTGAGATCGGAATATCTCCGACGTTCAATGTTTCAGACTTATATCCATATAAGGCTGAAGAAACAGGAGGTGGAAGTGATGAACAGCCAGAAATCTAGTGGCAGAAGAAGATGTCGATTGCAGAGAAGCCACAGATGGAATGTATACTTGACAAGAGAGTAAGTAAAAAGACCAGGCGGAAGCAATACTTCGAGTATCTGGTTAAATGGAAGAACCGTCCAGTGGAATATGCCAGCTGGGAAAATGAAGCAGAGATTCAAAAGCATGGACAGACCGTGCAGGATCTCATGGACAGGAGCCCATGAAAGTTTTCAAGCCGAGGAGTATGATGCAGGAGCATCGCCAACTCATCAAGTGAGCCAGCACATCAAGCGGAGATCAGCTGGATAAACAAACCCAAATTTTTAAAATGCTTTGGGATTGTAGCGCAAGACTTTAATGAACCATTTATGAAGGCGCATTGTATATTGTATTGGACCTTGAGCCTTTAAGCTCTCGTCCTTTGGTAGATAGGAGGCATTTAATCTAGTTAATGCTGGTAGATAGGATTTTAAGTCTAGATTTGATAGTTTAGAGTTCAAGAGGGAAAACGGATATAGACACCCTCATTGTGCATTGTAATATGGAATCAACCCAAGAGAAGAGAAGAGCAAGCATAGAATATTGTATGAAGAACACCCATGTACAGGCATTTGAATTAATAGAAGGAAGCTTTGATTCAAGCTCATGGTTTGTGTTGTTTTCTTTGTGTATTGATCATATGCTCATGAATGGTTGTTTCCTTGTTATGCATTTACTTTGTATATGTTGTGCATGTGATTTCATGTTTCAACCTGAAGTCTGAAAGGGAGAGAGAGTGAGGTTCAATTGTTTCTCTATCTGAGCCAGAATATTCCTGCAAGGTGTGCAGTTGAATACATCCACAAGGAGTGCGTTGATGGAGGCTCAGTAGTTTAACTCTTGTTCTCATTCACCCAGAAGTGGAAGTGGGTTGTTGAAGCCGTGCAAGGAGTGCACAGGCTGAAGAAGAAGTCTCAGTTGTGAATCTGAGCAAAAGGAATCAAAGACTGTTGTTGTAGGAGTTGCACAGAGTCAAAGGGATTCAACACTTGAGAGTTGTTGAACGATTGCCGCGAAGGGCGCGCACAAGTCCCTCTGAAAGAGTCAGAGTGGGAAATCTCGGGAGGTATAGAACCTTCGTGATAACGTTGAAGAAGAGCACCGGGAGTTTGTTCCATGAAATGTTTCAGGCAGAGTTGCCAGTGCGTGCACCGAGATCTCTTTTTCCTAAGAGACTGTTGAAGTTGTGGAAAAGATCAGGAGGAATAGACCTCTAGACTCCCTGAAGGCTAAGTGCATGGAAGTTGTCAGTAGAAGTCGGAGGAAAGCGTCGTAGGTTGGCGAGCGAGCAAACAAGTCTCGTAGAGAGACATTTCTTGACTTCGCAGAATCCTCAAGGGGAGAAAGGACGGATGAAATCTCTGGAAGAGATCTCACGAAGTTCTGAGAGCCGTTGGGTCCCCCAGAAGTGCAGGGTAGTTACAGTGCAGGCATGGAGAGGATTCAAAGCTCAGGAGGGGCAGCACCGTTGATCCAAGTCGGTCAGGTTCATTGGATTGTTCACGAGATCGCCTATCGGGACCTCGCAAGGAAAGTGTCCTAAGTTTGGTAAGGAGAGTCGTGAGATTGCGAGGAGCGATATCTCGACTACTCCGAGGATAGTGTGGATCCACTGGAGTTGACACGTGGACAGGTGGCACCTCGCATCTCGGGAACTCGTAAGTGGAAGGGTTGATAAATTGGCGTTAAAAGTTGCGAGGCACGAGGACACGAAGCACTGAGGAGGCTGTGAGCCCTCCATTTGAAGAGGACAGGTGTCAAAGATCGAGAGATCTCGTGAGCTTGGAATCTCACAGGGTGAACACCCAAGTGTTTGGTGTTAAAAGTCGCGAGGCGCGAGTACACGAAGCGGCGAAGTGGCGAGAGGATCTGAAGCGTCCATTCGAGGAGGACAGGTGGCGTATATCTAAGGATCTCGCGAACTCGAGAGCTCGCAGGGTGAGAGCCCAACCATTGGGTACTCCGAGTCATGAGGACACAAGGCGTGAGGACGTGAATAGCCGTTGGATCCAGATCGCGGGAGACCATTGGATCTGCACGTGGGATCGTGCATCGGAGCCTCGCAAGAAAAATATCGATAACTTGACCTCGTGAGAAGCGAAGTCGCGAGGGAACGAGGTCGCGAGTTTTGGCACCTCGAACCTCGGGAGTCAACGGGGAAGTTATTCAAACCCGCGAGTAGCGAAGTCGCGAGGGAGCAAGGTCGTGATAGCGCGGAAGCCCCGAGAGAAGTGATGGGTGTGGATGGGTCAAGTCACACATGCGCATCGTAGTTTTAGTACCTCGGGTATCGGAGATTGGAGAACCAAAAGTTTGGTATCGCGAGTAGAGAGGTCACGAGTAGCGAAATATCTCAGGGAAAAGTCAGTGAGTTGACTGACCATCGGGTCTTGGGAGTCCGAGGGTGTAGTGCTCGACTATCAAACTCGCAAAGTCGTGAGTTCCGATCCTCCGAGGAGTTAAGGAAGAGGATCGAGCAAGGAAGAGAATATGTGGGTAGGAAGATTCCTGATAGGGAATTAGGAGAACCTTTGGGTTCTTCGGGCCGAGAAGAGAGGAAGGTCCTGTGGGAGCGGACATGCCCCTGGTTGGTGCGTGTTTGCATCACTCTAGGATCATCCTTCATGGTTGCCACCATATCCCATTCTTGAGCGTTCTTGGTGAAAATTTCATCCTTAAACCGATCGTGGGCATAAGGCCAACAGGATGATACCTGTGATGCATGTTGTAGGAACACTCCCTTGGGATCATGTTTGTGAAATCAGCCAGTTTGGGACTGAAATTCCAATTGACCTAGCCCAAGTTGTTTATCATGTGTGGTGCCTTTGACCATGTAGAAGCCGATATGAAACCCATATAGTATGAAAGTCTGCTTCTTCTCTTTTACTAAAGTTGCATTGTATCCTTGTATGATGGTTTGATAGCAGATTTCTCCTAACACTAGTTGGTCGGAAACATAAATGGGCAATAAATGTGGTGCCCATGTGGCA
>SNQJ01S0255424.1:0-12568 GCA_010110895.2 Picea sitchensis | reverse complement strand
CATATTTCAGTCATTTGTTATTAATGAAATGAAGTCTTATTTCCGTTGCATCTCTGTGTTTATGTGTATTTCTATATTTCATTGTGGTCCTACATAAATCCGGATCATTTCTATTCATGCCCATCAGCATAATCCCACTCCTGTAGGATTGGCTATCATTTCCCAAAAGAAATGATAGGCTTCCTATGCTACAGACTAGCATGATTTAATCTCATTGGGTAAAATCCCAACTAAATTTTAAATCCACATCCTTCTACTCGAGGAACTTATGTAGATGTATTTTGTTGGGCACTAATAATCTCAACAGGCTCATCTTAGCCTTGGTAACCCAATCTTATGTCTATACAATAACATGTATGATTTCATAGTGAAGTCAACTTCCTTATTTGGAAACATTAGCAACATACAGTGAATATCTCCAAAACATCTACCAATAGTAGAAAGTTTCATTCCTTGCCTCAGTAGAGGCTTACTAAGCCTCTTAGGAATGGGTAAAATAGGGTGTTACCCCTTAAATTCGTCTAATAATATTTATATGTGACCTGTGCATGATCCCAAGTAGGCCAAGTGTTGTTACCATTCTCTGATACCAATCTATAATGCACCTGACCCCTAAATATCCTTTCCTAGGGATGGGGCATCAAATTTTTGTTCATTCAAATCATCTCAAACCATCTCTGAGGTCTTCATCCTCTTCTACTTGTCTGTATATTTCTAACAACTCTTATCGGCTCTAATACGACCTTTGGTTAGTAAGATATGGCCTCCCAAAGTTGTCCGAGCATTATCAGTTGGAGACCACATAGTGGTCGGTGTTTGGCATTGAACTTCCGATGTCCGACGTTCAACGTTGAACGTTTGGTGTTCGACGTTTGACATTGAACGTTCCTTTTTATTACTTCACGCATGATCCTCGAAGTCTCGAAATCTCTCCACATGAGTTTGACCACCTAGACCAAACATGTAAGTTCTAGGGATGAAACGCAACAAGGGCCAAGGGTGACATGTGTCATCATCAAGGAGTGACATGTGTCATGATCTAATAGGAATATAGGGTCTATGAATTGCACAAATCGAGGTGACATGTGTCATGTCAAGCGTGGGTCCACGTCACCCTGGCTGACATCAGCACACCCCGTCACCTCGGACTGACAGCCTTCCCAAACCTTTGATCTCGCTGTTAGGATGCATCCACATAGTTCTATGAATCTATGGCTCAAGTTTTTTCATAACTTCAATGTTCGATATTTTTGCGATGCAAAATCCTCTTTGTTTTTGTAGTTGGTCAGTGTCAGACTGACCACAGCCTAGACCAGACATCCAGGAAAATTCCCGAAGCGTCCTCAAATTGATGACTCTCGTCACTTCAAGATTCAGATCTTATAGACACACCACACTTCAAATCCCCTACAGTGCCAAGTCTCTAGACTAAAGGATCTTGCATGACGTGTCCCCTGTATATCAATGGCTGGGATTTACTCCACTAGTTTTGAATTCGGGAGTCTTCACACTTTGAAGACTCTCGGCTAAATTCCTCCAGAGTGTTAAACCTACGAACCCCAAAATATTAGACCATGTGTCCTCCACACATGGAAATGTCATCACTCGACACATGGATCCCCACATGATCTCAATGTGACACACACATTCCCTTGATCGACTGGCCGAGAGGAGTCCCGAAGTATCCATAGAGCCACGGTCTACATTACTTCGCTACTCCGACCTTCGGGTTTTTATGTTACAACACCCTTGTCCTCCCGAAGCAGTCAACATTGGATTGACTATATCGTAGATCTTACGGTTGGAATATTTCCTAGGAATCCTCATATCTATGGCCCAGATTAACTTCGGGCTCTGAGATTTCATAAGATTTGTCTCCCTTACAAAGAATACCAATATTCTCTGAATTTGTGAAGAATGAAGGAGTCGAGTATTTAACACCTATTCTCCTTCTCCAAATCCAATGGTAGTGACAGACCTTGGATCCTCCCGAAGGGATCTCATTTGATCATCTTCAAAATGGAAGGATCTTCCCTTTCGAGACTTAAATCTTGTTGTCCTTCCTGAGCTTCATCAGCTCTGAAATACGTAGGTGTTGGCATGCGCTTTGCGCTCTTTCTCCTGAGCTTAACAGACTCATTCTCCCAGGAGAATCAAAATATTTGGGAGTGTTTACAAGCATACAGAAAACTATGCCCAAGGTCAATGAACTCACAGTTCATTTTCTTAAACTTGAGCCACTACAGGGCTCAAGTATTTACATGTACAAACCATATAGTTCCTTACTTGCTTAAATACACAATTAAGCAAAGATAAATGGACACAGTCTAATCATCAAGAAAACATCCACATCCCTTAAACATTCACAGGATATCCAACTTTAATTTACAGTTACAGTTCAATTACACAGGATATGAGAATACTTATCTATTACAGGTTGCAACCAACTAACTGACTGTGGGTGTTCTCCTTTCCACCCAACCATAGGCTCAGATGCATTCAATCTTAACCCTCTGGCCACCCTCATGCCAAGCCATGATATCACCAGGGAAATTTCTGCCATTACTCTGAGATCCTTTCTTTGTCATAGCATCTCCACGAGTTTTATCAGATGCTTCCTTGGCATCAAGCTCGTGGATTTCCTCTTTTCTTCTTCATATATGGGTCCTACGTTCCCTAGTGTGCATGAGTTCTTTTATGATGTCTCCCTTTCTCTCTGTAGATCCTCCTGTGCTCTTCTCTTCCTCCTCCTTGTATTCTATTTTTCTCTATTTTCTGTATATCTTTTTCCCAGGATGGTTCTCAACCTATCTTGTTCCTTCTGTAAGAAGGAAACTCTGGTTAGCCTGGTCTTCCAGACCCTATAGTACTTTGGGATGACATTCTTCAGTAATATCATGCTTCCATTCATGGGGGTGGTTGAGTATTCAACCACCAGTCCTTCCTTCATTAATTGATTCCTCTCCTTGGGATTTAGAGGGGGTTTATCATTCCCAACAAAGGGAAATTTGTGGTCATTTGACATAATGAAACCTCTCTTATAGTTTTCCCATTCATTCCACTAGTGATATCATGGCTAGTACTTCAAGGCTTCACCCCCACAGCCAGTTATTTGCAATCTAAACAATAATACATTTACATCGTCCACATGTCTTAGCATGGTAATCATAATTAATGATTAATTACAAGATGGGGGAAATGGGGGTGTTACAATCCTTGCTTTAATAGGGATACACACTACCCTAGCACAACTATGATCTTTTGAACTCACTCTTGTCACTTCAATACTACCTTCATGAAGGTTGTTCTCAATCTATAGGGTTCCTTTTTACTTTCTTACTGGCTTATTCCAGCAAGAATTTTCATTCATTATAGGTCAAGGAAACTGACCTTACCACTTCCATAAATCCTTTGATTGTGAGGGATCATACAAATATACAAGGTTTAATCCTTCATTAAAGAAGTAATTATTACTGATACAGAGCCTTTCAATCTATTCACATCCAAAACTTTCTATTAGTGCCCATCAACATAATCCTACTCCTATAGGATTGGCTATCATTTCCAAAAATAAATGATAGGCTTCCTCTAATATGGACTAGCATTATTCAATATCGTTGAGTAAAATCCTAATTGAATTTTAAATCCACATTCTTCTACTAGAGGAACTTATGCATATGATTTATGTTTGGCAGTAATAATTTTAACAGGCTCATCCTAGCATTGGTAACCCAATCTTATGTCTGTACAACAACATGTACGATTACATAGTGAAGTCAGCTTCCTTATTTGGAAACATTAGCAACATACAGTGCATATTTCCAAAACATCTATCAACAATAGAGAGTTTCATTCATCGCCTCAATAGAGGTTTACTAAGCCTCTTAGGAATGGGTAAAATAGGGTGTTACCCCTTAAGTTCCTCCAATAATATTTATATGTGACTCATGCATGAGCCCAAGCAGGCCAAGTCTTGTTTCCATGCTTTGATACAGATTTGTAACACCTGACCCCTAAATATCCTTTTCTAGGGATGGGGCATCAAATTTTTACTCATCAAATCATCTCAAATCATCTCTCTAAGGTCTTCATCCTCTTCTACTTGTGCGTATCTTTCTAAGGACTGTTATTGGATCTAATATGACCTCTGGTTTGCAATATATTGCCTCCTGAATTTGTCTTAGCGTTATCATTTGGATACCACATAGCGGTAGGTGTTCAACACTGAACTTTCGATGTTCGTCATTCGACATTGAACATTCGATGTTTAGTGTTTGATGTTGAACACCCCTTTTTATTACTGCATGCATGCTCCCCGAAGTCCTGAAATATCTCCATGTGGCTTCGAGCACCCAGTGTTCATCATTTGGTGTTGAACGTTCAACGATTGGCGTTTGATGTTGAACTTCCCTTTTTATTACTGCACACATGCTCCCCGAAGTCCATAAATATCTCCACATGGATTTGGCCACCTGGACCAAACAGGTAAGTGCTAGGTATGACACGCGGCAAGGGCCAAGGGTGACATGTGTCCTCATTAGGGGGTGACATGTGTCATTCTCTAATAGGCATATAGGGTCTACGAATTGATAAATTTGAAGTGACATGTGGCACGTCAAATGTGGGTACACGTCACCCTGGGTGATGTTAGCACACCCATCACCTTAGATTGAAAGCCTTCCCTACCCTCTGATCTCATGATCAAGATGCATCCATGTAGATCTATGAATATATGGCTCAATTTAATTCGTAACTTCAGCGTTCGGGAGTTTTGCGATACAAACTCCTCTTTACTTTCGGAGTTGTTCAGTGTCGGACTAGCCACAGGCTAGATCTGATGGCCAGGAAAAGTCCCAAAGCGTCATCGGATCGATGGCTCTCATCACTTTAGGCTTCGGATCTTGTCGACACACCACACTTCAAATCCCACAGAGTGCCAAGTCTGGGGACTAAAGGATATGGCACCACACATCCCCTGTATATCGACGACTGGGATTTACTCCACTGGTTGTTACATCGAGAGTCTTCACACATTGAAGACTCTCTTCCAAATTCCTCTGGAGTGTCAAACCTCCACACCCGAGAATCTCTGGCCATGTGTCGTCCACACATGGAAACACTTTCACTCAACACATGGATCTCGGCGTGTTCTCGACGTGACACACACATTCCCTCGATCGAACGATCGAGAGGGGTCCCGAAGGATCCATATATCCATGGTCCACATTACTTTGCTACTATAACCTTTTTGGGTTTGGACATTACAACACCCATGTCTTCCCGAAGTGGTCAACGTCAAGATAACTATATCTTAGATCTGAGGGTTGGAATAGTTCCCGGGCATCCTTAGATCTACGGCCTAGATTAACTTCAGGCTCTGGGGATTCGAAGGATCCATCTCCCTTACGAAGAATACCAAGATTCTTCGAACTCACGAAGACTAAAGGAGTTAAGGACTTAACACCTACACTCCTTCTCAAAATCTAATGGTCCTGACAAACCTTGGATCCTCCCGAACAGATCTCGTCCACTCATCTTCCAAATGAAAGGATCTTCGCTTTAAATACTTAAATCTCACTATCCTTCCTAAGATTCATCAATTCTGAAATACTTACATGCTAGCGCATGCTTTTCACTCTTTCTCCTTAGCTTAACAGACTCCTTCTCCCAGGAGACTCAAAACAGCTCGGAATGTTGACAAGCATACGGGAAACTATGCCCAAGGTCGACAAACTCACAGTTCATTTGCTTAAAATTAAGCCACTACAGGGCTCGAGTATTTACATGTACAAACCATACAGTTCCTTACTTGCTTAAATACAAAATCAAGCAAATATAAAGGGACATAGTCTAATCATCAAGCAAACATGCACATCCCTGAAACATTCACAGGATATCCAACTTTAATTTACAGTTACAATTTAATTACACAAGATATGAGAATACTTATCTATTACATGTTGCATATAACTAACTGAATGTGAATGTTCTCCTTTCCACCCAACCATAGGTTCAGAGGTATTCAATCTTATCACTCTAGCCACCCTCGTGCCAAGCCATGATATCACCGGGGAATTTTTTCCATTACTCAGAGATACTTTCTCTGTCATAGAATCCCTACGAGGTTTATGAGATGCTTCCTCAGCATCAAGCTCATGGTCTTCCTCTCTTTTTTTTCATATCCAGGTCACACATCCCCTTTATGCATACATTATTGTCTGATGTCTCTCCGACTCTCTGCAGAGCCTCCCACGTTCTTCTCTTCCTCCTCCTTGTATTATATTTTTCTCTATTTTTTGTATATATTTTTCTCAGGATGGTTCTTTACTTATCATGTTCCTTCTGTTAGAAGGAAACTCGGGTCAACATGGTCTTCCAGACCCTGTGGTACTTCGGGCTGACATTCTTCATTCATAGCATGCTTCCATTCATGGGGGTGGTTGAGTATTCAACCACCAGTCCTTCCTTTATTAACTGATTCCTCTCCTTGGGATTCGGAGGAGGTTTATCACTCCCAACAAGTGGAAATTTGAGGTCATTTGACATAATGAACCCTCTCTTATAGTTTTCCCATTCTCTCCTCTAGTGATATCATGGCTAGTACTTCAAGTCTTCACCCCCACAGTCATTTATTGACAATCTAATTAATAATGCATTTACTTCGTTCACATGCCTTAGCATGGTAATCATAATTAATGATTAATTACAAGTTGGGGGAAACAAGGGTGTTACAATCCTTGCGTAGACACCTCCTTGCATTAATAGGGATACACACTACCCTAGCACAACTATGAGATTTTGAACTCGCTCTTGTCACTTCTCTGCTACCTTCATGAAGGTTGTTCTCAATCTATAGAGTTCCCTTTTATTTGCTTATTGGTTTATTCCAACAATAATTTTCATTCATTATAGGTTAATTAAATTGACCTTACCACTTCCATCAATCCTTCAATCATGAGGGATCATACACATATACAAGGTTTAATCCTTCATTAAAGAATTTAACTATTACTACTATAGATCCTTTCAATCCATTCACATCCAAGTATTTCTATTAGTCCCCATCAGCATAATCCCACTCCTGTAGGATTGGATATCATTTCCTAAAAGAAATGATAGGCTTCCTATGCTACAGACTAGCATGATTCAATCTCGTTGGATAAAATCCCAACTAAATTTTAAATTTGCATCCTTCTACTCGAAGAACTTATGCAAATGATTTTCATTTGGCAGTAATAATCTCAATAGGCTCATCTTATCCTTGGTAACGTAATCTTATGTCTATACAACAGCACGTACGATTGCATAGTGAAGTCATCTTCCTTATTTGGAAACATTAGCAACATACGGTGTATATTTCAAACACATCTATCAACAGTAGAAAGTTTCATTCCTCAGCTTAGTAGAGGTTTACTAAGCCTCTTAGGAATGGGTAAAATAGAGTTCTACCACTTAAGTTCCTCTAATAATATTTATATGTGACTCATGCATGAGCCCAAGCAAGCCAAGTGTTGTTTCCATGCTTTGATACCAATTTGTAACACACCCAACCCCTGAATATCCTTTTCTAGGGATCGCACACCAAATTGTTTCTCATTCAAATCATCTCAAATCATCTCCCTGAGGTCTTCATCCTCTTCTACTCATTTGTATCTTTCTAACGACTTTTACCAACTCTAATACGACCTCTAGTTTGCAAGATATGGCCTCCTGAAGTTGTATGAGCGTTATCAGTTGGAGACCACACGGTAGTCGACATTCGACGCGGAACGTTTGGTGTTCGGCATTCGACATTTGATGTTGAAAGTTTGGCATTTGATGTTCAGCATTCGACGTTCAACATCCCTTTTTATTACTGCATGCATGCTCCCCAAAGTCCCAAAATCTATCCATGTGGCTTCGCCCACCTGGCATTCGATGTTATGTGTTGAACGTTCGGTGTTCGACTTTCGACGTTGAATGTTTGGTGTTTGGCATTTGGCGTTCGACGTTGAACGTCCCTTTTTATTACTTTATGCATGCTCCCCAAAGTCTCAAAATCTCTCCACATGGCTTCGACCACCTGGACCAAACTAGTAAGTTCCAGGGATGACACATGGAAAGGGCCAAAGGCGACATGTGTACTCATTAGGAGGTGACATGTGTCATTCTCTAATAGGCATATAGGGTCTATGAATTGCACAAATAAAGGTGACATGTGGAACATCAAATGTGGGTCCATGTCACCCTAGGTGACATCAGCACTCCCTAGCACCTTGGATTGACAGCCTTCCCAACCCTCTGATCTCATGGTCAAGATGCGTCCATGTAGTTCTATGAATCTACGACTCACGTTAATTCATAACTTCAACGTTCGGGAGTTTTGCGATGAAAAATCCATTTTGCTTCCAGAGTTTCAGCGTCAGATTGACCACAGCCTAGATATGACAGCCAGGAAAAGTCCTGAAGCATCCTTGGATCGATGGCTCTACTCACTTCGAGCTTTGGAGCTTATCAACACATGACACTTCAAATCCCCCGAAGTGCCAAGTCTCGGAACTAAAGGATATGGCACCACGCATCCCCTGTATATCGACGGTTGGGATTTACTCTGTTGGTTACAACTTCGAGAGTCTTCACACTTTGAAGACTCTCGTCCAAATTCCTCTGGAGTGTCAAACCTTCACACCCAATAATATTTGGCCACGTGTCCTCCACACATGGAAACGCCATCAATTGACATGTATATCCCCATGTGCTCTCGACGTGACACACACATTCCCTTGATTGAACACCTGAGAGGGGTCTCAAAGGATCCATAGATCCATAGTCCACATTACTTCGCTACTACGACCTTCAGGGGTTTGGATGTTACAACACCCATGTCCTCAAGAAGCGACCAATGCCGAGCTAACTATATCGTAGATCCGACGGTTGGAGTAGTTATCGGGCATCCTCAGATCTACGACCCAGATTAACTTCAGGATCCGGGACTTCGAAGGATCCATCTCCCTTATGATGAATACCAAGATTCTCCAAACTCGTGAATACTAAAGGAGTCGAGGATTTAACACCTATTGTCCTTCTCAAAATCCAACGCTCATGACAGACCTTGGATCCTCTCGAGCGGATCTTGTCTGTTGGTCTTCCAAACGAAAGGATCTTGCCTTTCGAGACTTAGGTGTTGGCATGCACTTTGCGTTGTTTCTCCTAATCTTAAAAGACTCCTTCTCCCACGAGACTCAAAACAGTTGGGATTTTTGACAAGCATATGGGAAACTATTCCCAATGTCGACAAAATCACAGTTCATTTGCTTAAACTTGAGCCACTATAGGGCTCGAGTATTTACATGTACAAACCATATAGTTCCTTAGTTTCTTAAATACACAATCAAGTAAAGATAAAGGGACAAGGTCTAATCATCAAGCAAACATGCACATCCCTGAAACATTCACAGGATATCCAACTTTAATTTATAGTTACAGTTGAATTACACAGGATATGAGAATACTTATCTATTACATGTTGCAGCCAACTAACTGACTGTGGGTGTTTTCCTTTCCACCCAACTGTAGTCTCAGTGGCATTCAATCTTAGCGCTCTGGCCACCCCCGTGCCAAGCCATGATATTACTAGGGAAATTTATGCCATTACTCAGAGATCCTTTCTCTATCATATCATCCCTACGAGGTTTATCATATGCTTCCTCAGCATCAAGCTCATGGCCTTCCTCTTTTCTTCGACATATCCAGGTCATGCATTCCCCTTTGTACATTCATTCTTGTCTTATGTCTCTCTTGCTCTCTGCAGAGCCTCCCACGCTCTTCTCTTCTTCCTCCTTGTATTCTATTTTTCTCTCTTTTCTATATATATTTTTTTCATGATGGTTCTTGACCTATCATGTTCCTTTTGTTAGAAGGAAACTTGGGTCATCCTGGTCTTCCAGAACCTACAGTGCTTCAGGCTAACATTCTTCAGTCACAGCATGCTTCCATTCATGGGGGTGGTTGAGAATTCAACCAGCAGTCCTTCCTCCATTAACTGATTCCTCTCCTTGGGATCCGGAGGGGGTTTATCATTCCCAACAAGGAGAAATTTGAGGTCATTTGACATAATGAACCCTCTCTTATAGTTTTCCCATTCTTTCCTCTAGTGATATCATGGCCAATGCTTCAAGGCTTCGACCCCACAGTCATTTATTGGCAATATAAACAATAATACATTTAGATCGTTCACATGCCTTAGCATGGTAATCATAATTAATGATTAATTACAAGCTGGGGTAAATAGGGGTGTTACAATCCTTGCATGGACACATCCTTACATTAATAGGGATACATGCTATCCTGGAACAACTATGAGATTTTTAACTCGCTCTTGTTACTTCTCTCCTACCTTCATGAAGTTTGTTCTCAATCTATAGGGTTCCTTTTTACTTTCTTACTGGGTTATTCCAGCAACAATTTTCATTCATTATAGGTCAAGTAAATTGACCTTGCCACTTCCATCAATCCTTTGATTGTGAGGGATCATACACATATACAAGGTTTAATCCTTCATTAAATCAGTAATTATTACTACTAAGGATCCTTTCAATCCATTCACATCCAATTCTTTATATTAGTGCTCATTAGCATAATCCCACTCCTGTAGGATTGGATATCATTTCCCAAAATAAATGATAGGCTTCCTCTGCTATGGACTAGCATGATTCAATCTCGTTGGATAAAATCCCAACTAAATTTTAAATCTGCATCCTTCTACTCGAAGAACTTATGCAGATGATTTCCATCTGGAAGTAATAATCTCAGTAGGCTCATCTTAGCCTTGGTAACCTAATCTTATGTCTATACAACAACACATAGGATTGCATAGTGAAGTCAACTTCCTTATTTGGAAACATTAGCAACATACAGTGTGGATTTCCAAAACATTTATCAATAGTAGAATGTTTCATTCCTCGCCTCAGTAGAGGTTTACTAAGCCTCTTAGGAATGGGAAAAATAGGGTGTTACCCCTTAACGTCCTCTAATAATATTTATATGTGACTCATGCATGAGCCCAAGTAGGCCAAGTGTTGTTTCCATGCTCTGATACCAATTTGTAACACACCCTATCCCTAAATATCCTTTACTAGGGATGGGGCATCAAATTTTTGCTCGTTCAAATGATCTCAAATAATATCTCTGAGGTCTTCATCTTCTTCTACTCGTCCGTAGACTTCTAATGACTATTACCAACTCTAATCCGACCTCTAGTTTGCAATATATGGCCTCCCAAAGTTGTATGAGCATTATCAGTTGGAGACCACATGGCGGTCGGGGTTTGGCATTGAACGTTCGGAGTTCGACGTTGAAAGTTCGACGTTTTACATTCGACGTTCAACGTTGAATGTCCATTTTTATTACTGCACGCATGCTCCCTGAGGTCTCAAAATATCTCCACATGGCTTCGACCACCTAGTGTTCGATGTCCGACATTAAACATTTGGCGTTCGACGTTCAACGTTCGACATTCGACATTCGACATTGAACGCCCCTTTTTATTACTGCATGCATGCTCCCCAAAGTCTTGAAATCTCTCCACGTGGCTTCGGCCACCTCGACCAAATAGGTAAGTGCTAGGGATGGCACGTGATAAGGGCCAAGTTTGACATGTTTCCTCATCATAGGGTGACACGTGTCATGCTCTAATAGGCATATAGGATCTATGAATTTCACAAATCAAGGTGACACGTAGCATGTCAAACGTCGGTCCACCTCACCCACTAGCATATTTGGGCCATTTTTTGACGGTTGGTTCGACGCTATTGCAACGTTATGTTTTTTATATTGCGACAAATCTGGATTCTCTGAAACATCGTTTTATGTGACGTGGAATTTGCGACGAACTTGAACAAATGTCGCATAAGCGACAATATAGGCAAACAATGTGAAACCAACATTTCGTCTAAATTGCGACAACAACTTTTATAGAAAAATTGTCGCATCAATAGAAGTGGTCATCGCATATGCGACGACAACTTTTCATTGTTTATATAGCTAGATCGTCGCATCAATAGAAGTTGTCGTCGCCTATGCGAGGACCAATTTTTGTTGTTTATATAGCTAAACTGTCGCATCAATAGAAGTTTTCGTCGCCTATGCAACGATAACTTTTTGTTGTTTATATGGATAAACCGTTGCATCAATGGAAGTTGTCATCGCCTATGTGATGACAACTTTTTGTTGTTTATATAGAAAAATTGTCGCATCAATAGAAGTTGTCGTCGTATATTTGACGACAGCTTTTCGTTGTTTATATAGCAAAACTGTTGCATAAAAAATAGTTGTCGTCGTATATGCGATGAAACTTTTTGTTCTTTATATTGAAAAACCATCGCATCAATAGAATTTGTCGTCACATAGGTGACGACCAAAATTTGTTTAAAAAATAAATAAATAAATATTTTGGGCTGCAATTTTGATATTAATATTAATATTACCATAATAGACTTAAGACTAGTCTATTATATGAAAGTTCACAATCATTCACATGTTAAGTTTCAAAGGCATAACTAAAATATGTTTCTCTCTTTAATAAAGATTA
>SNQJ01S0255423.1:0-12568 GCA_010110895.2 Picea sitchensis | reverse complement strand
GAGTAAAACTAATTGTTATTGTAAAATTCCAATAGTAAACCAGTCCATATAAACAAAATATAATTTGCAATAGCAACAAGAAATCAACCCAGAAAAAATAGCAATTATATTCTAGAATTAATCCTTCAATGCATAGATCAATATCCAATCATCAAACAATAGTTATGAGTTGATTTCTCCCCAATATTAAGTAAGTTATCAACCATTAGTAAATTCCTATGGGTTGTAGAAAACCTCTTATAACAACAACAATAAATATACTATGTTTTCCAAGTGTTGAGTTAGGATGAGGTTAGTAATTTGGTTGTCAAATAGCTTGAGAAAAAGGGAGAGATTTTAGCAAATGCTATAGTTTTAATCATCACTTGCAATCATGAAGACTAGTGTTGTTTTCCATCTTAGGGAAAATGGAGGCAATGCAAAGCACTCAAAGGAGGTCAAGTGAAAGAGAAGAAGTGAAGGTTTAAACCCTAGGATTATCCTCTCATAAGCCTCGGTCAAAACTCAAAGGAAAATCCAGTAAGGTTTAACCTCTCATAAACCCTAGGTGTCTTCCTACTTCTTCTAATGCATATAGCTAAGAGAATGGATGGAAACTAGGTCTTAAACCCTAGGGGGATAGCCACTCCTAACCCTTATAAATAAACCCTATCCAAGACAAACCTAAAGTGGATAACCTCTCCTAACCCTTAATGAAAATATTGAATTCTTCAACAAATTCAAGGTGAGTACAACAGGGGAAGGGGATAACCTCTATTAACCCTGGTCCCTCACTTAGGGTTTCAAGACCATTCAAGGAAGATAGCGACACCATGCAACTATTACCTCTTTAATAGATCATTTACAAAAATTTACCAAGAAACATCACATGCACATAAGAAAACACTTATTAGTCAAGGCATATAGCATGAAGAAACCCTAATTCATGAAGAATCCATCATCAACAAGAGAAAAAATCCATCCAAATTCACTCCAAAGGTGTGCATAAGAAATCCATAGTGAAAATAAGAGAAGAGAATACAAGTAGTAGTGATCTCACAAGTGAGTGAGTTAGCCTCATTTATATGAGGTAACCCTAGTGCATATGTCCACATAATGTGCTAAAACAACAATCATCCATGATACAAGTAGAACCAACCCCTCAAATAGCCTATAACAATAAAAAATCATACTAATAAACCAATACAATTCCATCCTAGGTCACACGTGTGCGTGATGTCATACTTCTTGAGAGTTTATTAACTCCATGAATGTAGTTTTTTAATTTATTTTTTTAGCTTATTATTTTGATTTCTTCCATTTCACTCCTTTAAGGGAGAAATCTTGGGGCCCTTTTAACTCAGCGGTAGAGTAACGCCATGGTAAGGCGTAAGTCATCGGTTCAAGTCCGATAAAGGGCTCATATTTCCTACGAAGAAAGAAGGCCCGGGTGTCCATTTCTCTATCTATCTATTTGGTAAGTAAGGCAGACAGTATCTAGAAGTGGGTAAATAGAACAGGTTGATAGCATGCACATAAGTAAAGGGAAGATATCAATAGCAATTACCCAAGTAAGATATTAATTAATAAAGTGCTATCGAACGCCCGTGAAAATGCTCTAAGAAATCTTATCTCAACACAAGACCTCGAAAAATCATCAAGTGAAATTAAAACAACAACATTCAATACCTATTCATTCATCCAAGCTTAAGATATTTTATTATTATCTTTAAGAATAAGTCTAAATATCAAGAGTGTACAAGATTCTTCGAAATCAATTTCTCATCGATTGCGCAACTACGTGTTAGATTATTTATTTGAGCGAATGTTGTCATTAACTAAGGAAATCATAAATTTACTCCTCCTTCTATCATGCCTAAGTTAAAAGCTTGATTTCATACTTGTGAGTTTACAAAAGTGCATTTAAATTAATCCACATCAAGGATGTGGTTGACTAAATAAGGGAGTCATGATCTAAGCATTACAATTTTTATATTAATCATTAATGATTTAACCACTCTTAATTATTGCATTTCCTAAATAAAATTTAATATATCTATACACCTAGCATTCCTCTATTCTTTCATATTCATTATCATCCTAAAGACCCAAAACTAGGTTACTCTTCAATAATTTAAGAACTTGTACAAAGGTATTTATATAACTACATAATTGTAAGTTAGGAGTTCCAAGCTATCACTATATTTATTCTAAGAGTCCTTAAGTGTGGCTCTTTATATGTATTAAGAGTTTAATCGCAAGGTAAAACAAGAATCATTAGGTGAAACCAATTTTAAGCCCATCGTAGATCGTATTGTAGAGTCAAGTTATGCCCGCTTTCTAAGTATCCAATTTCTGGCCTTAAGAACATATCTAGGCGATGAATGAGTAATCAAGAATTTAGATTTAATTATTTTCAATTAAGAAAAGGGAAGTAATTAAACTCGGGTTAAACTCAAGAACGACTATCCTCTTCAACTGAGCAAACCGCAACTACGTAGGCAAATCACAATACATCAATTGGTTGATGAGAAAAATTGTATTGCTAAATTTTAGTAATACTATGCAATGATATTTCAAGAAAACAAAACAAAACAAATCACTATGCAAATCACTATCGTTCCATGTAAAAAATAAATTATAAAAATAAAAATAAACCTTCAATTAATTTCTATTGGAGTCATAAAGCAAATCAATAACCAAGGAGACATTTTTCTTCACATTCCCCAATGTGTGTTTATTTTTTCTCTCAGTTGTCCCTTAGTTCCCCAAACCCTCATTTAATTTGTGTTATCTAACTAGAGCTTAGTTTGAGTTGGATTAGAAGTCTTCTTTTAGTTAGGATTAGTGGTAGATGTACTCAAGATGTTCTTCTATATGGACAACTTATTCTCTCTTGTTTTATTTTATTTTTATTTTTAAATCTTTTTTTATTATTTTCATCCACACATGTGCATCTATCTAACTTTTGATTCTCATTCCTTCTTTTCTTAGAGTTTGATTATATCTCCAATCCCTTAACTTGTTTAATATTTTATTTAGTCCCTTGTCTAGACTTAGACTTAGGTTTAGACTTGGGCTTAGGCTTAGGCTTAGGCTTAGACTCTTGTTAGATTTCTTAACTTATAAATTAATTATTAATTAATACTTTGTTTTAACAAGGTCTAAACATTTCATCATATTTTCTAGGCCATCTAGATTTTATTGTTCACATTTTAATTATGCGACGTGCCCTTCAAGACACACCTCCGTGCTCCAAGGGTGCCATTCACCTTTGACTAGTTTTGGAAGTTTGTCCGACACTTAGAGTCAACACTCCACTCGGTCGACCTTGTGAGAGACTAAGGGTTTTCTAAGGAATACCGATTCTTCCTTATTGTGCACCCTTTAGAATTCCACGTGAGTGATTGTCTCATTCTTCCCTCGCGACATTGTGGAACTCTCGAAACAAGGTAATAGTTAACCATGTGTTCAGGACACGATGGGAGTTCTAGTAGGTTGTGACAGAGGCACTGCCACACCTATCCCTCAACTGTATAGTTTTTGTACATGACCCCTTTACTCCTTATGTGAGTCGGATTAGCAAGCGTCACCAAGCCTGCATCCACTGACAAGAAAAGTGTCAATAATCCATATACATAAATCATACTGGAATCAATCATATATCGCATGTGTGCAAATAAAATATTCAAACCAATATAAATCCACTCCCTGAGCAAATAAAATATTCAAACCAATATAAATCCACTTCCTGATTCAATCCAGAGTCCAAGGAAACTATTGATTCCATCAACATCCATAACATGTCCCAGACATTCTACACACACTCAGGAAAACCATCAATAATACATGTCGATACATATATACATTAGAAATTATCAGTAACATCCAGTTCCACTAAGCACATTTATATCGACTTATTCTTTGAGGACACTGCAAGCAAGTGATCCCGGTTATGATGCATTATGATTATGATTTTCTTATAGGTTATACAGCAGGATACACAGGATTATATGTTAATTTCTAATGTATATATGTATCGACATGTATTATTGATGAGTTTCCCCGAGTGTGTAGAACACGTGACATGTTATGGATGTTGATGGAATCAATGGATTTCCTTAGACTCGGGATTGAAACTGGGAGTGGATTTTATTGGTTTGAATATTTTATTTGCACACATGCTATATATATGATTGATTCCAAGATGATTTATGTATATGATTATTGACACAGTTTTTGTCAATGGATGTAGGCATGGTGATTGCTAATCCTGACTCACATAAGGAGTAAAGGTCATGTACAAAAACTATAATAGCTTGAGGGATAGGTGTGGAGGCTCTGCCACAACTCTACTAGAACTCCCATCGTGTCCTGAACACATGGTTAACTATTACCTTGTTTTGAGAGTTCCACAATGTCGTAGGGAAGAATGAGACAATCACTTACTGGAATTTCTAAAGGGTGCACAATAAGGAAGACTCCAGATTCTTAGAAAACCCCTCAGTCTCACAAGGTCGACTAGTGGTGTGTTGACTCCAAGTGTCTGACAAACTCCAAACTAGTCAAAGGTGTAACATAACTTTGGAGCATCGAGGTGTGTCTTGAAGGGCACGTGATAATTAAAATGTGAACAATAAAAATCTAGATGGCTCAGAAAAATATGATGAAATGTTTAGACCTTGTTAAAACAAAGTATTAACACAATTAATTTATAAGTTAAGAAATCTAACAAGAGTCTGGGCCTAAGTCTAAGCCTAAGCCCAAGTCTAAACCTAAGTCTAAGTCTAGACAAGGGACTAAATAAAATATTAAACAAGTTATGGGAATTCATATATAAACAAACCTAAGAAAAGAGGGAATGATGATTAAAAGTTAGATAGATGCACATGTGTGGATGAAAATAATAAAAAGATTTTAAAAAATAAAAATAAAACAAGAGAGAATGTCTACATAGAAGAACATCTTGAGTACATCTACCACTAACTCTAACTAAAAAGAAGACTTCTAATCCAACTCAAACTAAGCTCTAGTTAGATAACACAAATTAAATGAGGGTTTGGGGAACTAAGGGACAACTGAGAGAAAAAATAAACACACATTGGGGAATGTGAAGAAAAATGCCCCCTTGGTTTTCAGTTGATTTGCTTTATGACTCCAATAGAAATTAATTGAAGGTTTATTTTATTTTATAATTTATTTTTACATGGAACGATAGTGATTGTATGTGATTTGTTTTTGTTTTGTTTTCTTGAAATATCATTGCATAGTATTACTAAAATTTAGCAATACAATTTTTCTCATCAACCAATTGATGTATTGTGATTTGCCTACGTAGTTGCGGTTTGCTCAGTTGAAGAGGATAGTCGTTCTTGAGTTTAACCCGAGTTTAATTACTTCCCTTTTCTTAATTGAAAATAATTAAATCTAAATTCTTGATTACTCATTCATCGCCTAGATATGTTCTTAAGGCCAGAAATTGGATACTTAGAAAGCGGGCATAACTTGACTCTACAATACGATCTACGATGGGCTTAAAATTGGTTTCACCTAATGATTCTTGTTTTACCTTGCGATTAAACCTTTAATACATATAAAGAGCCACACTTAAGGACTCTTAGAATAAATATAGTGATAGCTTGGAACTCCTAACTTACAATTATGTAGTTATATAAATACCTTTGTACAAGTTCTTAAATTATTGAAGAGTAACCTAGTTTTGGGTCTTTAGGATGATAATGAATATGAAAGAATAGAGGAATGCTAGGTGTATAGATATATTAAATTTTATTTAGGAAATGCAATAATTAAGAGTGGTTAAATCATTAATGATTAATATAAAAATTGTAATGCTTAGATCATGACTCCCTTATTTAGTCAACCACATCCTTGATGTGGATTAATTTAAATGCACTTTTGTAAACTCACAAGTATGAAATCAAGCTTTTAACTTAGGCATGATAGAAGGAGGAGTAAATTTATGATTTCCTTAGTTAATGACAACATTCGCTCAAATAAATAATCTAACACGTAGTTGCGCAATCGATGAGAAATTGATTTCGAAGAATCTTGTACACTCTTGATATTTAGACTTATTCTTAAAGATAATAATAAAATATCTTAAGCTTGGATGAATGAATAGGTATTGAATGTTGTTGTTTTAATTTCACTTGATGATTTTTCGAGGTCTTGTGTTGAGATAAGATTTCTTAGAGCATTTTCACGGGCGTTCGATAGCACTTTATTAATTAATATCTTACTTGGGTAATTGCTATTGATATCTTCCCTTTACTTATGTGCATGCTATCAACCTGTTCTATTTACCCACTTCTAGATACTGTCTTCCTTACTTACCAAATAGTATGTGATAGAAATGGACACCGCCTTTTCTTCGTAGGAAATAGGAGCCCTTTATCGGACTTGAACCGCTGACTTACGCCTTACCATGGCGCTATTTCCACCGAAAGTTGTTGGCCCCAAGATTTCCCTAAAGGAGTGTAGGAAATGGATGAAGATTCTAATAATAAGCTAAAAAAATAAATTAAAACTACATTCATGGAGTTAATAAACTCTCAAGAAGTATGACATCACGCACATTAACGCGGTGACCTGTAGGGATGGAATTGTATTGCTTATTAGTATGATTTTTTATTGTTATAGGCTATTTTGAGGGGTTGGCCCCACTTGTATCATGTATTTTTGTCATTTCACTTTGTTATGTGGACAAATGCATTAGTTTTTACCTCATATAAATGAGGCTAACTCACTCACTTGTGAGATCACTACTACTTGTATTCTCTTCTCTTATTTTCACTATGGATTTCTTATGCACACCTTTGGAGTGAATTTGGATGGATTTTTTCTCTTGTTGATGATGATGGATTCTTCTATGAATTAGGTTTCATGCCATAAGGCCTTGACTAATAAGTGTTTATGTGCATGTGATGTTTCTTGGTAAATTTTTGTAAATGATCTATTAAAGAGGTAATAGTTGCATGGTGTCGCTATCTTCCTTGAATGGTCTTGAAACCCTAAGTGAGGGACCAGGGTTAATAGAGGTTATCCCCTTCCCCTGTTGTACTCACCTTGAATTTGTTGAAGAATTCAATATTTTCATTAAGGGTTAGGAGAGGTTATCCACTTTAGGTTTGTCTTGGATAGGGTTTATTTATAAGGGTTAGGAGTGGCTATCCCCAGGGTTTAAGACCTGCTCATCCATTCTCTCTAGCTAGATGCATTGAAGAAGTGGTGGAAGACACCTAGGTTTACAGAGAGGTTAAACTCCACTGATTTTCCTTTGAGTTTAATTTGTGGTTTGGTGAGAGGATAAACCCAGGTTTAAACCTTCACTTCTTCTCTTTCACTTGACCTCCTTTGAGTGCTTTGCATTGCCTCCATTTTCCCTAAGAAGGAAAAACAACACTAGTCTTCATGATTACAAGTGATGATTAAAACTCTAGCATTTGCTAAAATCTCTCCCTTTTTCTCAAGCTATTTGACAACCAAATTACTAACCTCAATCCTAACCTTTTCAACACTTGGAAACATATATATTTATTGTTGTTGTTGAGAAGAGGTTTTCTACAACCCATAGGAATTTACTAATGGTTGATAACTTACTTAATATTAGGATAAAATAAGCTTAGAGATATTGTTTGATGATTGAATATTGATCTACTGAAGGGATTAATTCTAGAATATAATTCATATTTTTTCCTGGCTGATTTCTAAGCATAAAAATTACTTATTGCTGTTGGGTTGATTTCTTGTTGCTATTGCAAATTATATTTTGTTTATATGGACTGGTTTACTATTGGAATTTTACAATAACAATTAGTTTTACTCCCTAGCTAGCATCTAGAAGTCATTGGTAGCTAACTTGACTTGGTAATTGATTGTTATATGTATTGGAATACTTCTTGTTTCACACATGTCAATCAATTACCTTGTACAACTAATTCCAACCTTTCCACTCGCCTAGACCTAGCCTATCTCATTGAGTGACCAAGATAGGGGGTCGTAGAATTTCCTCTATCTTGCTATAGAATCCCTTGAGGTCACTAGGGAAGACTCCCTTGTGTTGAATCCATCTCCTTCACTAAAACGAGGGAAGTACTTGCCTAGGTGACAATGACAAGTACTTCTAACTGTTACACAATATTGGCACATTGTAAAGGGATTTGCACAAGTAAAAATCATGTGATAACACTGATCATATCTCGAAGAGATAATTTTAGATTGAGACAATTTTTGTTGAGATATTTTAGGGGTTCTTTGTTGAGTGATTATAAGCGTTGGCTGTTTCACGAGATAGATCTCATTCATGTATAAATATGTGTCTAGATAATGAATAATCTTGAGCTAGGTGTGCATTATTTTTATATCATCAATTACTCCTTATTTTCTAGTGTTAGAATTATTCAAACAAAACAAGGGTATGTGGGATGCATATTTTGTCACTACTATAACATTGAAAAAAGAACACATCAGAAAAATAAGACTTTGAAAAAGAATGGAATGATACAAAAGTGACACAAAACATGATTCCCCTTATTGTGTCATGTTTCACATCATCCAAATTAAAAACAAAAATAAAATCTACACTGTAATACAACACTACAACCTTATATTAGTATATTATACTACTATGAAAAATTGTATTTCTTCCAATTCTTACATTGCTAGGAATTATAATATCCATAATATCTTTTCCTTACATTTCTAGGACTTATAATATCCATAATATCCCAAGATGGAATAATGATCTATCTTTCCTTACATTTCTAGGACTTATAATATCCATAATATCCCAAGATGGAATAATGATCTATGCAAGAAGTTTAAAATTGTGAGAGATTTAGCAAAGCTGATAACCCCTTTGAAAGCTAAAAACATTTTTGGTTCATAGAAAGTTTGTGCAACCCCATGCTTTCATCGAATTTCTCCGCGTGATCTCGACTTGGGCACCTGCTTACCAGGTTGACGAAGAGAATCAACTATAGGTTATGTGCTCCCCTCTGTCACCAGTGCGACACATACTAAGTAGGCACTATGAGTATCGTAAATTGAACTACTTCTAGTCCCTCTTAAAATAAACATAAACACTAATGCAAAAATAAACATAAACACTAATTCATTTAACACATGGTAAAAAGATATATTATGTATATGAGCATAAAAATTAATACCAATCGTGGACTCAAGATAGAATGTTACTAACAAATACCAATGCATTTAACACATGGAAAAATAATTTTTGCATGAACACCGATTGGTGAGGTGTTCCATGATTCAAGATAGAATGTTACTAACAAATACCAATGCCCAATGCATTTAACACATGGAAAAATAAATTTTGCATGGTCACCAGTTGGTGAGGTGAGCATCCTCTGCAAGATTGGATGTGTGGGTGGTGGAATGAAGACATGTATGCATCTTTATTTTTTTCGAGGAGTTGCATTCAACATGTTGTTAGTCTTTTGCAACAACTAAGAAAGAAAAGAAAGGGTGCGGGAACATTTTCAATTGTTGTGCTTAGCATAGTATTGTTGTCTTTTTGTGCTTGTGTTTCATTATGCATTGTAATGGACATCGGTCAAGGGTTGGGATTAGGTGGATTTGGACTCGTATTATCTATATTGCTTCATGTTATCCTCTCCACATTCAAATATTAGCTCATACTTGTCCTATACAAGCTAGATTTTATTAAATTCCTATACTCTTCTTCAAAATTTGCCTTATACATTTAGAATTTCTATCTATATAGATCATATAAGCATAAGAAAGGCTTCATGCAAAGGCATCAAAGTTTGAAAACCTAAGGCTATTGCATTGGGTTTTCTTTGAACATTTCAAGTGGTGAATTTTCTTCAAGTTTCTTCGGTCATGGGATTCCCTATAAGTGACTATGGTCTCGCTATCTTAAGACTCATGTTGGACTCAACATTCACATTATCTCTTATAAATATTGTGATATGTTGGGGCCTTCATTTGGTACCATAGAAGAAGCCTATGAGGCAGTCATGTCCTCCACTAGGAATCAAGTGGGAAAATTCTTCATGTTCATTTAAGAAAAAACATTATGTATCATGTGTTTACTAATTCGTCTTGTATTCTATTAAAAATATAGTACAAGGTAGGATTCACTTGCAGAAAAATAGGGCCTTTATAATTGTATTCATGGTTGAGAATACTTGTGCTTTGTCATTTTTTATATTTAAAAGATCAATGTAAGTTTTTATCCTTTTAAGTTAAACAATGCATATAGATTCTTAAACAAAATAGGAAGAACAACATTGGCATACACATAGTATACAAAGATTCACCCTAGAAACCCTTAACCGGAAAAACCAACAAAACTTAGAGCTTCACATATATCTTCTTCATTGTAATAAATTGACTATACATAATACAATATTTAGGTATTTTGAAGCATCCAAAAACCTATTACATTAACCTGAATTATATTACAACCCTAATCCATCAATGAGGATTAGATTACAATGGGTCAAAAAACACAAAATAGACAAAATACAATCCCCAAAAAAAATCGAGGGCTCTGCCATTGAACCCCAAGGCAAGGGGGGATAGCTAGCTCCCCTATCACCCCCCCCCCATGCATATGTGAAATATGTGGAGATGACCATGCAAATAATATAACACATTCCCAACAATCATCTCACAAGAAATCCCACAAGGAAGTCTCTTCATTTTTATCACTATGTCAATATGTAAGCTTCTAAATTCAAAATCAAAAATTGGTTCCAGCGTAGTAGTATAAGAGAAGCACAATGAGATAAGGTTATCTCTTTAGTATGAGGAAGGATACTAGGGAATATAAAGAAGGACATCATCTTAGAATGTCCATATATTTGGTAGATTGAGCCAATTCTCACAAGCTCATAGTGCAACCTAATTCAAAGGTGAAATTTTGTCGTTTCACACTTTTATTTTATGATTTTCTTGGCTTCTAGAGATGAATCCTTGCATGTAAGATATGATTTTAGCAAATGAAGTCATGTGTTTCTTTTACCATAATTCAACTTCTACATTGAGGAGGTATTGTTCAATGGACTATTGTAATATGGAGCAATAGAGCATGTCGTGACAGTAAAGTTTTGGAGCATATTGAGCATAGTGATAAAGACTATATTTTGTAGATCTAGAGCATAAATTTCAGAACAAGAAACTTGCAAGTAAAGTCCTCCTACTTGAATGAAGAATCTAGTTGTAGTGAAGCACATGACATCTTATAGAAGCTTGGTTATGCATGTCAGAACCCTAATTCTAACGAATCTAAATACATAGATAAACACCACATTTACAACCTAGATCTAGTAAAATAGAGATGCACTAGTCAATATTTCATAACTTATAGGGAGTATGTGGTGAGTAACTTACTTGGAAACCACGTACCTGTAATTGGGTGACTTCAAAAACATAGCAATAATTTGATCTTCGGTTTGACCAACCGCAACATAAAGTGGGGGACGACTCTCCTCCCAACCAACCCCTCGGTAGTCATGACTGAGAACCCCCAACCCCTCAATCCATTACTATGTGAGTTCTTCTTAGCCTTATCCTCAGATTTCCCATGAAAAATGATATCCCTTTTCTTCTTTTTCTCTGTCCTTATATATAATCCATTCATGGTAAATAACCCAATCCCTAGGATCCATGATTTAATTATTTATTATATTTTAGGTTTTTTCAATCAATTGTGATTACTTATTTTACCATTTTATTTTATTACCTAGAATATCCATAATAAGTACTTATTATGACCCCTTTAGGATAATTATTATATTTATTTATTATTACTATTATTTATAACATAATAATAATACGGGGCATGACAATGCAAAAGTCCTGACCATTTAGAAATATGTTGTTGGCCCCACGATATGTTATTCTCACATGATTGCAATCATCCATATATAGCTTCCCCATCATCTTTGGTTTTGGTTCTTTTTTGGTTCATGATTATTGATTGTTTCAAGGACAACAACGCTTCTCATGCCAAAATCAATAAATTACATTGGAGCGGAGAAGCACACATCTACATTTAATATTAGCTATTTGTCACCACCATAGGGGTTTCACATGTTGACCAATATCTTATCACATTCATTCATAAAGGGGGGTTTAAAATTGTGAAAAATAAAGTCAATATATTGCAGGTATTGAAGGGGGGGTATTTATAAAGTATCAAGGGGTTCATATGTATTGTGGGATATAAAAAGAGGTGTATAGTAAACATAGTTATTTTTTTTATTATTAGAAAGATGTATTGGGAGGGGGGTTAAACAAAAGGATTTTGGAAGGTATTTAACAATATATAATGAAATTAGGGGTATTATTTAATATCCCATGAATGCATGTACTATGTCATAGGTTCATTGACTGAAAACCTCATAGTCATGGCTTGCTTTTGCAATGGATGGAAGATTGCTTACACCACCTAAACTTGCATATTCATGAATGGTCATTAATAATAAATTAACACACTTAATACACTAACAACTTGATTAAGAAGCTTGTATTATACAAAAGATAGTATCGACCACCTCCATCAAAACACAAGCCTAAA
>SNQJ01S0255422.1:0-12568 GCA_010110895.2 Picea sitchensis | reverse complement strand
GAAAAGGAAGGAGAAACATGAAGCATCAATTGCCGAAGAAAAGGAACCTACAAAGAAGACTAAGCAGGATGGAAGGGCCTTCTTCTTCTAAAGGTAACAAAACTCTTCTTATTTCTTGTACATATCTTGTTTGCATCGTCTCTGTACATATGTTGTATATCTATCTCTTGGAAGATAATGTGTTCCAATAAGAACTATACCTATGGAAGAACAACAAGATAAGAATGGATATCATTAGATATTACACATGAAAGGATGAAATACAAATCACGTGGAATCTATTGCAAGATAAGACAAATCAATCATGAAGAGACTTAGAAGAAGCAAAGATAGAAAGAAGTCAACAATCAAGAGGAAATTGGAAAAAGACTTATAACGTTTTTGTAGAAGACAACAAGACGGAAGCGTGGACTCTGTTAGACAGAGAGAGCCAATTATATATTGCAGAAGACAATAAGGATGCAGACAGAAGCATGGACTCTATTAGACTAAGGGAACCGATTATATGCACTCATACATGAATCAAGGATTAGGAGGGAGATCATCCTGTGATCCATTGAAGATGATGAAGTATATATCCATGATAGTAGCCATGAAAGACAGTATGTGTTCAGTTCAACTGCAGAAGAAGACTTCTTCGAAGAAAAGCCTCTAAGTATCCCTGGTTGTCCATCCACATCCGTGATCCTATGATGAAAGAAAGAAATGGAATCTTTAGGGAATGGAATATACTCCATGGATCCAAGAGCTAAACATGAGGAAGAACATGAAGATTCCAAGAAAGAAAGAGAATCTAGAACAACCAGTCATTGTATCAAGAATCACAAGATTGTCAACCCGATATAACCTCATTAAAAGCAATCAAGCAGAGGAATTGAAAGTCGTGATGAACAACAATATATGGAAGACTTATGAATGAAAGCATTGTGAAATCCGAAACTAGAGGTTCTCCCAGATGGAGGGAGAAGACTATGATGATTACTTGTTCCAGTAAACCAGACATATCTCTACATGAGTCATTATATCATCCGTAACATCCATAAGTTGGAGTTCTACATCAAATGAATGCAAAGAATATTCTCCAGATAAATTGAATAAAGAGCGTATGAAGAAGCAATCTCAAGACTTTGAGGCATACTAGAAAGAGACTCTTGTATGCAGATAGAAGAAGATAACTTGGTGGAGAACCTCCAGTGCACAACAAAAGCGTGGTGAAGATTTCCTATAACGTCAAGATGATTACTCAGTAGATCATATCTCATGATGACAGAAGAAGTGCCATATGGATATGTTCCATTTTTCCAACAATGATATACTCTATTGTTCAGAGCTACATGAAGCCTTCACATAAAATCAATGTTCCAGACTAAAGTACATTTGAAATTAAGCATTACATTATTCGTGATGAAGTCCTGAAAGGACAAAGTGGTTCTCCAATACATATCTCCACAGATGAGTAGATGAGCAGACATTTTGGTAAAAGATGAAAGAGTTTGCATACTCAAGTTGGAGCTCGAGGAGACGACTTCCTTATTGAAAAAGGAAGATATGACTCCCAGGTTGGGAGGGAGCACTAAAAATATTATTGAAGACATTCACTGAAAAATAGTCCAGCTTGGACAGATTCTTTCCTGTTCAGAAAGTGGATTAAGATTTCTGATGAACAATGATTTCCCATTGTGGTTAACATGGGAAATGGTCTAGATTGCTAATGTATCATAGACATTGACTTCCCATTGTGGTTAACATGGGGAGTGGTCTAGGGCAGTCTTTATTCTTGAGGGTTACTCAAGAAGACTGGCCCGCCTCGTCGGACAACGATTTCTCATTGTGGTTAACATGAGGAATGGTCTGTTTTGGAGGTTGATACAGGATAGTCTTTTACTCTTGTGGTTAACAGAGGAACTGGTCCGGACAGTCATTCCTTAGGGTTTATACATTCTCTCCAGGGTGCACTTTGATTAGTGTAGGAGGAATGGCCCGGGGTGGGGAATGGTCCAGGCTCATCAATCAGGGACATGCATTCCTTAGGGTTTATACATTCTCTCCAGGGTGAACTTTGATTAGTGTAGGAAGAATGGCCCAGGGTGGGGAATGGTCCAGGTTCATAAGACAGGGCAGTTATTCTTCCTTGCTTGAGAAAAATAGTCCAGATATCTCATTGTTATACTCCGAGGGCATATATTCTTTCATATCTCACAGAAGTGAGTGAAAGATTGGCCCAGATAATTTAGTTTATATCATAACATTGTTTGTGTGCAGGTTGATATCAGATGATTGTTATGAAAAGATTGTATGACAGTAGATGTATACTACTATGGTGGATGTGTTCCACTATTCGTGACTATACATTACTAATCAAGTGCTTGTTTTCTACTTGGTGTGGTAGTGTACCACTGGATTGTAGTTATGTACTACTATGGATAGACACATTTGTGTTCTTTTTTGTTCTGATTTCCTTGAGGACTATCAAGCAGTTTATTGGAAATAATTATCAGCCAGATGAATGATGAACATAGATTTTCCAGACAGAAAATGGTTCAGAACATTTACTCTTCTAGATTAGAAGAATGGCTCTTGTATCACTCTGTGGACTGAGCATCATGTCTGATTACTCATATAGAGTATGGTTTTGAGAGATAATGCAGTTGATGATGATGATGGTGCTCATGATCTAGTCATGATCTAGTCTATATGACTATGTTGATGCTACCGGGTGAATGGTATGTTTTGTGCTCAAGACCATTACTTGTAATACCTCCCTAGCTAGGAGGGAGTGTTGATATTATGGTAGTTGCGGGAGGTATTTACCTCCATGTGTAAACCTAACAATGATAGAATACTTTGGGAAGCAAGAAGAAACCCTAATGAGTTGGCTAATAACCCTAGAAGACTTGTCGGCTCAAGAAGACAAATTATATTAGGTTATTAACCTCCAAGAGAAGAAGTTGGCCAGAAGAAATAATAATATATTGAACAGACAAATACCCAGAATAAGAAATCGGCCCAGGCAGTTAGCCAAGAATACTATAAATACAAGGCACCGGTCTCTCATTTGTAATAGTCTCAGAATTGTAGAGCAACAACTTGTGTGCACTGCAGTGCCTAGTCTTGTGCGCAGGTTTGAGGAGAGTTGTCAGTACAGCTGTTGTAGCTAGCAGTTACTTTTTGGCTTGGACTATCTCTTGGATAGGGTTTGGACTATCTGATCAGCTCTTTGTGATGCACTACCCTTTGTTTGGCTATCTAGCATAGGGTTTGCTTCCAGAGTGATTCTCTTTCAAGGTTAAGGTGCTCGGAGGGTGGCTTCGGCCTATGGTTGGGTGACAAGGGCATTGCCAATGGTAAAATGAGCACACATCTTTCATATTCTAACAATTTTATGGTCAACTTAAAACCTTTTCATTTAGTAGAAGACATCATCTTCTGCTAGACATTCGGTTTGTGGTCATCCCAAAACCACCATATTGGTTTGTGGTCATCCTGAAACCACCAAATGAGTTTGTGGTCACCCTTAAACCACCAATTTAGTAGAAGACATCAACTTATTCTTTTTTTCAGAGTTCATAGAGGATCTTAAGCCCTTTGAATATTTTCTTGACACATTACTAGTTGTCAAGTAGTGGCAGTTTTTCAGGCAAAAATGAACTTATGATTAAGGGGGGATGTTAAAAACTCTAATCATAGTTCGTTAGTTTACTTAACTTTTATATAGTTACATGATAGTTATGGTGTTATGGTATTTTTGTATTTTATATGTACGTCTATGTACATGAATATTTTCTCATTAATGATTATAGAATATGCCTTTTCTGCCAATATTCTATTTATCTATGTTCATCATGGTTTCTTGATTGCTTCAGTTATTTCCATATTGTTTCTTCATTTTCATATTAGAGGGGATTATGTTTCTGCATTTTTCTTCATTATGAATCTAACAAGACTAAATCTTGGTTGTGCGAACGATAATTCTATGTGAACATGGAGGGGATATGCATTGCTTTTAGAAATTCTAGCGTGCTACATATCAATTATCCACACATGGATTCATATTAGAGCATGTGCAGACGTGGAGGGACTTTGCATAGAAACATTTTTTTTAGTTTATATACCTATTTTTTATAGTAAACATTGTCATTTAAAATAGATACAAGTATCTATGCTACAAACTTAGAAAATCACATTGCAATTAATAGAAAAATAGTTTTTACACCAATCAACAGAAATACCTATGTGAAAATATACTTGTGCAAAGGTGCAAAAGCAATATCTATGTAGACTATATATGTGTTGAAGATGTATAATTAACATTATTGTTGATTATATATATATATATATATATATAAAAACATAAAAAATATTTAACATTATTATTGAATATTTATGTTTTAAAATTTTTAATAAATATATATCCATACATTATGTGCATATATATATATATATATTAAAAGTTGGTTGTATACCAATTAACAAAAATAACTCTGCCATCATATATCACTTGTGAAATGTACAATCAACTTTCATTAAACTAATAATTCACTTTTATTTTTAATATATGCATATATGTAATAAAATATTTTGATAAGAATATGCATAACAATATTCTATTGTTGGACTAGGTGTTCATTATGTGAGAGGTGTTCATGGATTTTCTCATATACACAACTTTTGTGGAGAGGATTGATATTTTCCAAAAAATTTACAATATTTTAATGTTTTACATTTTATATTATTATACAATTTGATTTTATATTATTATACAACTTGAGTAGGTATAATAGTTAAAAATATATGTTTAGTCACATGTTCATATTCAGAAGTCCTAAGGTTTCTAAATCTCTTTAAACTTTATTAATCAAATCACTAGTTAGGGTGAAGTTATTATTATATAATATTTTCTAGTAAAAATAAAAATCTGCCCCTTATTAATCACCAACTAATCTGCCCCTTAGTAATCAATACAGTGATCTTTTCATGTAATCATCAATTTTCTTAAACAAACAAACACTTATACAACAAAGAGTCCTAAGTAAATTGAATATATAAACTTCTTTAAACTTTATCAGTCAAACCCCTACATAAAGTTATTATTATAAAATCTTTTATAACCAAAAAAAATTAAAAAAACTTAAAAATCATCAACAAATTATTCCAAATGATACTGTTTTATCAATACAGTGATCTTTTCATGTCATCAATTTTCCCAAACAAACAAGCAACGTGTACCACAAAGAGTCGTAAGTAAATATCTCGATATTCATTGTAATGCAATGTCTTGTATCACACATTCACAAGAGATTTCTGTAATACGAACCAAATAAAAAAATGCCCATAAGAGAATATATGTTCAGTGCAACAAAACTGTTTGTGGTCAGCCATCTGCATTGATTAGTACTGGGGCATCTCGATTAATAGATTATAGATACCTATGAATAACGGGAATATACAGCGGAATTAATGTATTATAAATCGCGTAATAAATTTAGAAAATATGAGGGATTTTCATGACAGAGGATTATGGAGGACAGTTCGAGTGCAGCGGTATTGCCGACGACGACGATGGATATCGTCTAGGTTTAGTATTGTCTGCTTCGGCTGCTGTACTATATGGAGACTTTGCGTTTGCATTCAGCCTGCACAGCACAACAGAAGACAGCACTTTTATTTCTAGTTTTTCGTTGTGACTTTCAAAGACAGACAGATCAGAATGTTGGCCCAAGATTTTGCACTCAACTGCAATGCATTTACTGTACTGTACTTTGATGCAGTAGATGCCCCTTTACATCTCTGTGTAAAAATATTTAGGTTTTTATATACTACAGGGACATGCAGTCGATAAACATCGAGCAGCCAATTAACTGCACCTAGGTGCACATTGTTTATAAACCAGAATGACAAATAAGAAGTAATTAGGGTACCTGTTCTTGCGTTTCTCCAGAAAGCGTTGCAGGGAATACTTCCTCGCTATTGGAAGATCTGATCATGAAGTGATTGTCAGAAGGAGATGACAAGGAATAAGTACTATTTATATGGAAATCAGTCAAAAGTAACTAAGACATGACAAGGAATCAGTACTATTTATATGGAAATTAGTATAAAGTAATTGGTATGTTAGGTTAGTTTAATTGTAATTAACATTATTGATAATTTTGTTAATTTAACAATTTTTGGTGTGGTTATAATTTCTGAATTTGCCATTTAAATTTCTATCAAATTATTACTTTTTGTTTCTTAAAATTTATAGTATGTTGAAAATTCCTGGACATTAGGATTATAGAGATTGCTAGATTTTGAGGCAAATATTCTCAAAACAAATGGTAGGAGAACAATCATTTAGCTTTATTTGTTGCTAGATTTTGAGGCAAATATTCTCAAAACAAATGGCAGGAGAACAATCATTTAGCAGAACTTTTAAACTACTGCCATTGAATTGTGTTTATAGGTTTAATTGAAATATAAGTAATGATAATTAATTGAATTTTTCAGTAACTTCAAAAAAAATTGATTTGTATAATCCATAACTATTCTGCTAAGTAGTATTAAATGTTGTATGGGATGGGTATACTTCGTTGAATTGAACTGTTTTAAATCACTGATGGACTTAGTCGTACCTGTGTACATCTTGTAACTAGCAGGTTGGTGGTGGATCCGTGAACCCTCCTGTAACTTCACGAGAGGAAGAGGAGATATTTTGACCTCAGTGATCTGCGATCTACAGTCCTTCTGGAGCTCAGTCTGTGGATAACTGGAGTGATTTCCACTGTCGGCAATTAACATTATGGCTTGAGCCTGTATCAGCAATCAAATGCCATTATATTCTAAAACTAGGTCCTGCCAATATTTTCAGTCCTTCTCTACCCCATAACCGTTATAATCCCATTCCCATACCTTATCTGCAGGAATATCGTCATAAACGTTCACCGTTCCACCGTAGAAAATGGTCAATTGAGCACCAGATTGCTTGCCCGAAATCATGGACGCAGTGGGCCTGGATTAAAAAATAAACGAAATTACCATTAAAATCAAAATTACTAACACAAGAATTAGGTGAAAATAAACACAGGGCTAACTATTCCACCCTTTGCAATCCATACCTAAAACTCGTTACAAACCCAGAACAACCATCCCCGTCATTATCCGACGTCCTGTGGTCGAATCCCCCCTTGACTGCTATTGGGGATCCAAAACCGGACTGGTCGGGGAATAAATTAATCAAATTAGAAGAGCTTCCAACAACCGAGAGATCCAGTGGCCGAGGAATGCAGTCTGCAACTGAGCGCTTAGCAACTCCATTAACAGTCCTAATCCAAGAAGGGAAACTCTTTTCCTCGTCGCAATGCTCTTCAAACGCCAACCCATCTCTTAATTGGGAAGTGAAGCTCCCCTTCTCACAAAAACTGTTTTTGAACGAACCATCAGACCTCATAGCATTGTTATTGTTCCACTGGGCCTTATCAGTGCTTGCAGTAACAACTGCATTCATCTCGGTCTGGTCCTTTTGGATCCCCTCAGAGTTGGATCCATTCTTCGTTAACTCAGACTTCTCCTTCTCGCTCAAAATACCAAGGAAATCCATGGCGGCAGCAACGACTTTAACCATTAAATTTTCGAAGTGGTTGCGATGAAATCTACACCTCTGATTGAAAAAGAAAGACTTCGCTACTCTTCTTCTTCGGAATCACGCGAAGCTTCGTGGGAAGGCGAGGAAAAGTTTCTGAGGTTTTCGTTGAAGCGGATATCTTTATTATTTGAACATGCGATGAATAATAATACAGTCAAAGATACGCCATCTCCAGAAAGCTGTAGCTTCTTCTCACTTTCCTGTGGGTCAACCGGCCACTTATTCAAATACGGCAACCTTTCAGCACTATTAATAGATTAATAAATTTTACTATTGACATATTTATGTCCAAAAATCTTGTGTAGGGTCCTGATTAGAGACCCAGAACTTTAATTTTTGGTAGAATTTGTGACAGGTACCTGTGGTTCAGTTAGAAAACTTATGGGTCCAGTGTTTTCGTCAGAATTTGTGAGAGTACTTCTCAGTAGGTAAACTATCACTTCAACAGAAGATTTTGGAAAAATAATTTCTCTTCTCTCAAACCTAAATTCAACAACAATCTTATAGTGGTACGACAAATTTTGAAACTTTTAATTTTCTTCATCGTATAAATATTTAAAATATTTGAAGATATAGGAAAAATATAATATTTTTTCCTTTTTTCATAATGATGATAATGATGGTTAACCTCTAGTGAGACCAAAATTGGTCTATGTGACTTGAAGAAAAGAAGAAAAGTAAGAGATTACTTGGATTTCCTTAAAATGTTATTTAGATGCTTCAAAAGCTTTAAGAGAAGAGTAAGTTTCAAGATCACTAAAGTTTTGGTGACTTAGAAGGTTAGGGTGGTGGATATTGTGGCAAATATTTTAAAATTAAGATCTAATTTGGATATATGTTGGGTACTCTAGGAGAAAGTGTTTTTCATTTTCAACCCTTTTGGTGTCACAAATGTGAGAGATTCTTTTGTGCCATGGTGTTTTGGGGATTGAATTAATTCTTATTTTAACAATATTGATTCTTTTTTTTACCCTAGTCAAAATAGGATAGATACTTTTGATCTTCAAGAATAGAGTTAACCACCTCCATATAATATCTTAATTTTATGTTATCCTCTAATTATTTATGGCACCATAGATTCTCCTAAAATTTAGCTTGTACAGTATTTTTAATATCATGTGTATTCTACATCTCTTATCATCCATGTTGTTTATCTTGTTCTTATACATTAACTACCTAATCATAGCTTTGCTCTCAATGGAGCAAAGACTAGCTTGTATGAGGAGGATAGGATAGGGCGTATTGCCTTTAAATTTGATAAATTATGATTTATAAAATACTTTTGGATATGTTCTATCTTTCTCCACATCCCCAAACTTCACATCCATATAAGACAACATGAGTGACAAGAGTCTCAAAATGAACTTTTTTTTATCACATAGCAAAAGATCTATTAATTTACAATGTTATAGTTCAAATTGAGCTTGTGATGAATATCAATTCCAAGATAATTGTACAAAGGCACTTCCTCTAATATATTGTTGTCATACAGAAAAGTATCGTAGGTGTTATTGTTGGATTCAATGATCATAACCTTTGTTTTGTCAATGTTCACAGTCATACTTGTACTACAACATAAGTCCTTGAGGATTTTGAGTTGCTTACTAAGGTCATAGGGATTTATTTCCATGGGAACAATATCATCGGCATACAGAAGAAGGACGATTATTATACTAGCAAGAGTTGGTCCAACACAACTTGTGGCTTCGAAACAATCTTCTAACTTGTCAATGTAAATGCCAAAAAATGTAGGGGATAGGGGACAACCTTGCTTGACTCCTATATTGCAGTTAATTTCTTCTCACCAACACTCAATGCTCCCAAAGTTAGAAATAACGTTCTAATACAACCTTACTGCAACAACTCTCATCCTCGAGGGAAATTTTATCTCTTCTAACCTATTCCAAAGGCTGGTCCTAGGCACACTCTCACGATTTTTCTCAAAGTAAATGAAACAACAAAGGAGATTGGTTTTATTGTTGCGACACTCCTCTACAACGATCCTAAGCATAATAAGGTGGTTCACACTTGAATGATAACCTCTAAAACTAGCATGAAATTTATCTATTTTCCATGGCTTTCTATCCATATGCTTATCTTCTTTTTCAAAATACTTCCATATAGCTTTGCTAAAATGGGGCTAATCATAATGGTCATGTATTTATAGGGATTGTTTTTATCTCCACTTTTAAAAATAGGTACAATGAAGCTTTGACTCCAAAGTTTAGGGAAACCCTCTTTGACTACTAAATTGAAGAGTTTTTTTACTTGAATCATAATAGGCCTTCCAATTTTTTATATTTGAGTTTGGTATTCCTAGATGTCCACTTTATGTTTTCTATAGAAAAAAACATCATCTTCTATAAAAACTTTTGAAATTTTATCCATCATATTATGGGTTTTATAAATATTTTTAATGTAGGAATTCTAGTCACTCAGAGGAATCGTAGCATTTTCTTTAGTTTTACTATATTAAAAAAATTGAAGTACTAAATTCCACATTAACTAACAGTATATAAAAAACATAAAATCAATAAACATAGGTATATAAATTTATCCTAATTTCAAATTTAATAAAAAATAAATAAATAAAAATAAATTTATGTTGATTTATTTTACCATAAAATCACAATTTTTATTTTCTTATTTTTTACTATCAATTACCTTTCATTTTTCATTTTTATTAATTTCAATTTTTTGATATTGTATACTTCAAGCATCTCTAAAACAAATAAAAAAATGAAATGTATAAAGATCCATCTTAATCACAAATTTATAAGTGTAAAAAGAGATTAAATATCTTGAGGTATAAACCTTTGCACCTCATAATAGATAAGATTTTATTGTAAAAAGGATTTGTATATTTTTAATGTAAGTATTTTACTATTATTATTTAATGTTATGTATATGAAAACATCTCCCCATATTAACTATAAAGTCTCTCAATAACACTATGTTTTATTTGATATGACTAATATTTAATTAAAAAGTATAGCTTGTACATCTCTATATAAAACAAGGTTGTGTGGCAGCGTAGTCCCTGCCAACGAGGTTACAAAGTAAATTGTGGAAAATTGGGTCGAATTGTAGATGACGGAAGTGTTTGGTGAAAAATGTATATCACGAAAATGTTCTGTGCAACATGTATATCACGGAACATGGGGCATAAAATTCCATTAGCACTAAGGCGCGACCCCCCGGAGCAAGGTAAATTGTGGAAAATGGGGTCGAATTGTAAATGACGGAAGTGTTCAATTCAAAATGTATATAACTGAAATTTTGTGTTCAACATGTATATCATGGAACATGGGGCATAAAATTTTGTTAGCGATAAGGCATGACCCCGCAGAGAGATAGGAAACTGCAGTGAAGATGTGGCAAGCAACATGAAGCACAGGTGATATCCATGCAGTAAATGACGCTTGGCATGTAGAGAACCATTTATTTTTTGAAAGTATATAAAAAAATACAATTTGTTCATAGTGGAAGAAAAAAATTGGAAATTTATCCATGCAATAAATGGCGCTTGGCATGTAGATCACCATTTATTTTTTGAAAGTGTATTTAACAAAATACAAATTTGTTCATAGTGGAAGAACAAATTTGGAAATTTAAATGCATTTGGCATATAGATTGATGAAAGATAAAAAAATGTATGAAGACATAAATTTAAAAGGAGATAAGAAAACTATTTTATATGAAATATGTCAAAAAATAAAAGTTTGTTACATACTACTGGAAATTTTGAAAAAAAATAAAAATAAAAGTTTGTTACATATTAATGGAAATTTCAATGGGTTTGTCATGTAGACTAGGATTGGGTCTCCCGCGGACCATTAGAGAAATATGTACAAGAAACATGATTGTAGAAAGAAGATAGAGTGCAATACCTGCAAAAAAAATAAATTGAAAGGTATAAGTGTTTGCCTACACATTTCGATTAAAAAAAGTGGAATAACTAGGTTGATAAACAAAGAAGGATGTGATTAGTAGACTTACAGTGATGGTACATATGAGACCTTTGGTTATTTTCTTGCGGCTGTCATTTGACTGATGTTGTCTACTGTGCTGGAATCCTGGCAACTGCATGTTACCTTTCAGTGGTAGCCTACGTCAATTCCCTTTCAAGCCATTCTTCAATGTAGCTTCTCATTGGGGTGATGTTGATCTCATTCTAGATTTTATGTTGAAAATATCGCTTTCTAATTCCTGGAAGTCGATAGAAAGATTACATAGAGCCTGATGAATTTCCTCATTCTGTACTGAATAGTCAACTAGCCAATTGTTGACGTGGGCTTGATCATATTCAAGGATGTTGTAAAAATTTTCCAGAGACAACGCCTTAAACATATGAACCAATTTATCGCACTCTTTCCTAGTTAAGGGCAAGGAGTTTGCGATTAAGTCGAGGTCTTGGAAGTCATTAGTCTTTCCGGATAATTTTATTCTTGATAGCCTTGTGAATAATTTATCTTTCTTTGATATGGCTTGTTCACATGACTGAACAATGAGATGCACTTTTTCTTTCCAGCATGCATTTAATTGACCAATCCGGTTTTTGGATGGAAGATCTTGTTGTCTTCTTCTTCTTCTTTTTTTTTTTTTCTCTGTCATATTGTTGACAATGGTTCCAAAAGGAAGGATTGTGCTTAAATCAAAATTTTCTTCATATTTTAACTCCACCTGCAAATGTTCAAGCAAACTATGTTCCCTGGTTCCAAGGGAAGTGATGGTTTGTGATGTTTTCCACGCCTCGGTAACCAGTTCCATTATTTTCTTGATATTATTCTCCACATATCCTCTATAGGATGCGAGGAGGCTAGAGGACTCTTTTAAGTTGGATGCAGGGTTGGCACACATGGATATTGCCAAAGGATTGACAAGCAATGACATAGGAATCAAAGCCTCTTCCAATTCCTTGACCCGGTCCTTCAGTCTGGCATTCTC
>SNQJ01S0255421.1:0-12568 GCA_010110895.2 Picea sitchensis | reverse complement strand
TGATTCACCTTCCTTGTGTCCTCATCATGAATTTCATGGGATACATTTTCACTTTCAGGTGTCCTCTCTATTATGAAATTTTTCAATCCTTCCATGATCTCCCCTTTTAAACCCTCTATCATCTATTGTAGTTCATCTTTTGTTACTGTCTTCTTTTGTAAATCATTTATGTCCCTACGCATTTCTTCACCATCATCAAGAGTCCATTTAGGATTATCTGGAGGCTTATTTGGTGTAAAAGTTCCCTTTTTGGGTGGCATGTTGGCCAAGTATCACTTTTGAACCTTGATTTTGAGGTGGTTCTGCTAGACAAAATTTATTTTGTTGTATCTCCAAAGTTTCATTCCTTCTAGGTATGAAACTTTATTTTTTGTAGTTCTCTGATATTTCTTCTCTGCAATGCCACAAGTTGGATCAAAATTGGATGTGCCAAGTGGAATTTACGGTAACTTCCCCACAACTTGCTGATTTTTGGCATTTCCGGGAGATGTCACTTGTATAGCATTCCCCACACAAAATAATTGATATACAACTCTGAAACGCATACCGTAAATACTATAGACTGTCCACTATCCAATGAAACCAATCTCACTCAATTTGGATACTCTAGGAAGAAGTTATTATTGTTTTACCTGGAACACCTTCTTGAGACTAGTCAATAGGACTAGTCAGATACCCTATCTTCCACAGGGTGTATCTACAAATTTAAGACGACCCAGAAGCTGAACCTTTTACCACAGATACCTTACTAATTTCTGTGAATATCCACTAGCGTTTAGGGTCTGAAAAATTATAGAAACAATTTTATAGCACAAATTCCGCAATGGCTCAGTTCAAGACGATTCCAGAACCCTATCTTGCACAAGATGTATCTCCAAAATTATAAGGCCTCATGAGCTAAAATTTTAACCCAACGTACCTTGATCCGTCTAATAAATATCCTCCAATCCGTTACTTCTGAAATGTTGTAGAAAATAATTTATAGTGAAAATTCCAATGTGTCTCGGATGTAGCAATGAAACCCCAAGACCTTGAGCTCTGATACCATATGTTAAGAACCAAATATCAATATAGCATAGAAAAACATCAGAATAAGTACTCAACACCTTGAAAAAGAGAGAAATTCAGATAATAAGCCTCTTCGAGTGGGAAACCTCCTTATGCCCACATAAATTTACAATTCCAAGATGATTCCAAATGAAAATGTATCCATGGTATATATAGGAGACTAGGAGGTATAATTACAACTAATGGAATAAAGACGACATAAATAAAATAAGATTATTAATGTAATATGCCCCAATTAATGGGTAATGATCCAGTATTAGGGCTTAACAACCTTTCTTGAATCGAAGGATAACAGGTCCTTATAAGGTCTTGTGACATCGAGACCTAATTGGTCCATGACCACTTTGGGCATCAGTTTGTGAGATGCTCCATAATCCAGCATAGCATTGTGTAGATTCATGTCATGGATTTTCAAGCTGACACAAAAAGGAGGGACTTCTTAATTTTTGCTGCTTTCTTCTACGCTTGGCCCAAATAGGATGTCTGGGTGATCATCTTGTATGCTCAGGGTATCAGAGTTTTTTCCCATCTTAAGCATCTTGATGATATTATTTTTGTACTCACTATATTTTATCAATTCCTTAAATGGTACTGAAATATTTATTTTAGCCATTTCACTTTCGAAATCAAAAGAGGATCAGGTTTTCGCTACCTCTTTGGTGACCGTTTATTTTCTTGTCAATAATATCTTCTGATGTTCTTCCTTCTACCTCCCCTTTTCCACAATATCCTTCACAGTTGAGTCTTTCAAAGTAGAATCCTTAGTAGCTGAATTCTTTGCAGCTGAATCTCTTTTGGGCTGACTCGAAGAAGGTATCTTATTCTGTGCTTATTTGGTGGGATTCCCCTTTGGATGGTTTGGAGGTATATTTGTATTTCGAAGGTTATATTGCCTTTGGAATTGCATGATGGATTTTTGCAATCCATTCCCATAGTCTTCCCTTTCTACTGGTACCCTTTCTTCTTCATCTTGAAAAAAGATCTCACTTGCATCCATGAATTGTTCGTGTTCTTCTTTGGTCAAAAATACCTTTGTTTCTTTATCATCATAACAGTTCACATTGTCTTCAAAATATCCATCATAATCCTCATTCACATAATTATTTTGAAAAGGAGGCCTTATTTATCGTTCCCCCTGATTTCCTTGGTTTCCCTGATTTGCCTAGTTTCCCTTATTTCCTTGATCTTCTTTTGTTGCTTGATTTCCCTAATTTCTCAGCTCTCTATCCCTAATCTGAGGGATAGTTGGTCTTCTTGTATTTCTTGGTGGACCATCAACCTATTCTTTTGGGTTAGGCCTATCTCCTAGAGCCATTCTTTCCATCATCCGCTCCATTTTTCTCATCATTGCTTCAAATCTATCCTCTGATGTTTGTGACGTCGAAGGTTTTTCTTTGTCCTAGATTCTATTTAGGTCTCTGACAAAGTTATTTTTCATCTTCCTTAAATCCATCAGGTTCACTTCCACCTCTATGGCATCGGTTTTCATGTCATCCAATGTGGCATATCTTCTTTCTCTTAATAATAAAGCGAAGTCACTTTCAAAGGAATCAACATATTTGAGTTGAGAAGCCTTAGGGGGGGTTTCACTTCATCAGGAATCTCATTATACACTTTCATGAATCTAGCTGAAAAATCCTGCACCGCTTCATCAAGTGATCTCTTCATATTGTTGTACTGGGTCAACAACTGGAGGGGATTTTTCTTATCTCCTCATTTTGCAAGGAATCTTGTTTCAAAGGCTTCAAAATCTGTGATACTACCCGGTGGAAGATCTCTGAACCACTTCCTCACATATCCTGCAAGACTTTGCATAAACAACCTCATTTTTACATCTACAAAGTCTATTTATTCCAAGTATATGAAATCATTGAACCAGTCTAGATGCTTCTGAGATGATATATTACCTTCAACGTCATATAGTTTGATCCTTAGGTTGTAGTCTTGAGGCAAATCATGCAATTGAGCAGGCAGTACGAGGGGAGCAAATCTGGCTTCCATGTTTGCAGTGAGGGGTCAAAGAGGGTGTTGGTTTCAAGTAGGGATCACTACAGGCTTAACAGAGGTGGCTAGAATCAGATTGTGGAATCTCTTTTCATCAAAGATAGTCTCGTTTAAACGAGATTTAGATTTTGTCCTGAAAAGGGATTGTTCAAATCTCACGACAAACTCAAGGTATTCAATGCTAGTCACTCCGTCTTTGGGAAAAGACAAATATTGGTCTGGATGTAACACTGGGGTTACTAGATTTCGTTTTCTTTTATGCATGACCTTTTCCGGGTCAGACACAGGGATTGCAGCTCCTAGGTATGGGTTGCTCCTAGTATGGTTTTTTTTAGGTGTCAGGATTTCTATCTCACATGATGTGGTATAAGGTATTCGATCCACTGTCACCCTCAGGAATCAAACTAAAGATTTAAGTCATTTTCACAGGGGAAGAGTTTTCAATTTCGTCCCCGGTAACGACACCAGAATGTTAGCACTCTGTAAATTTTTTCCAGACGAATAAAAAAATGACAAAGGTAACTATTTCAACCAGCTTTACAGCTGAGGCACTAGCCTGATCAACTCAGAGAGGGCTCTCTCATGTCACTTGATACTTCTTTATAAATTGCTGGCTAGATTTGGTTTGTTTTGGGGGTTTTTAATAAAGTTGTTAGCAAGGAAGGGGAGGAACACTCAGGGCTATGGAGTCAAAATTATGAAAGTGAATGAAAACAATGCATCGGTTGATAGAAATCTCCAGAGGATAAATTCTAAATGAGGTGATGAATCTGAGTTATTCTTGAATTTAAATAGAGTGTAGGAAAATAAAGAAAACAAATAACTGCATCAGAGCATTACTGAAATGAATTCTGAATTAGTTAAGAAGACAATCACATAGTTTAAATTGCTTAAGCCAAGAGCATCACAAGATGAATTCTGGGCCTTTAACTCTCCAATTTAAACAAAAGAAAATGTAAATGAAATGACAGGTTACAGGAAATACATACGATGAAGGGAAACAAATCTCATATCACCACCCTTTAGAATCTTTTCATAGAGACCTCAAAATATTCTGCATTTATATTCAATTTAGATTCAGAAAAATTACAAATAGAGTTTGATACAACCAAAAGGTGCTCTTGCACTTCTGCCAACATTATATTTCATTCAAGTGTCCCAATATTTATACAATTCAATTACAATGGATGAAACTGAAGCGTTTCATTTTATGAAACTAACTAAAACTATTCTGATTGACAGTTTTAGTATATGAACCGATTTAGAATGAATAACAAAAATATTTTCAAAATTGAGGACCACTTTCCCTAATTTTTTGGCTTTCTCCGCCCCATCTGTCTCTCTCTGGAATTCTGCCAGATCTACAAATTTGGTGACACCTGGGGATCACTTACTGGTTCTGGGGATATTGCACTTTGTCTTACCCAGCTGTACGATTTCCTTCCATTGCGAATCAGAGGGGATTTTGTAGTCCATCATCTCTTTAATCAAAATCTCCAAGTCAATGCATGTGGCATAGGACAAATTCGGCAGGCCAACTTTCACTGTTTTGAACTTATTCAAAATTTCAAAGTCTGTAGCCAAATACTCTACCAGACTTGGGCCTTTCAGACTATCTTCCATAGCTTCAAATTTAGAATGGTCCATTCTTCACTGAATGAGGAGAGAATTGTAGTCTTCTTGATTGTATAATGAACCTTTTCCATCCCAAAATGTTGGGAGGCCTTTGATAAACAATTTTTCAAATTCATCCTTAAACTCTTGTATGTTATTCTCCATTTGCATAGCTTTGATCTGGACCGATCTGAGTAGGTTGTGCTTCGTGATGATCCTCCTGGACGAAATGATCAAAACAGTCCTGTCCTTTACCTCGATAGTTTGGAGATCAGCAGTTGGCACAGAATTTAGCAATTCAATAGCATTATGGGCCCATTCAGAGGGATTCCTGGTTGATACTTCATTAACAACAATGCACTTGTTCCGAGCCATAGCAGCCACACTGTCTTTGTCACTTATAAAATTCAAATAAACCCTGAATTTAGCATCCTCTGTAGAAATAACATCCCATATCACATGTTTGGCTCCTTGTAATAGTGTTTTTCCCTTTAACCTGGTTTTCATCTTGCTCACTTGCTCTTGCAAATATTGATTATAATTGTGGATTTGAGCCATCTTCTCATCTTTCAATTTCATTTCTTGTTTCAAATTTTCTATGACCTCTTTGTGACCCTTGATATCCCCTGTTTTTAAGCTTACCTGGGACATAGCTTGGACTAGCTCCTCAATGCTTGACCCAACCTCTGTATTAGTAGTTACAATGATAGTCATATCTGATGTTACTGCCTGTGCTTGTGACCAATTCTCTTTCTCCTTTTCCTACTACAACACTTTAGCTTTGTAATTGAGTGCCTCTTCTCTCAATATTTCCTTCTCTTGCTCCAAGGAAGTCAACTCTGTTGTCTGTGGATGATCTGCAGGGGACATATTCATCTTTTTCTTTAATATTTGGATCAACTTATCTTTCTCATCCAGAGAATATTTTACCCCTTGAGGGCCTTCAGATTCTAACCTTTTGACCTGTGTCATCCAAGATTTGTTGGACACCTTTTCCTACTTCAAGTGTCCATCTAGTTTGATTACATGTGTTGTCAATCTTGCAACCCTGAGACCTAAGCTTAGATAATCAGAATATAGCATGTCACTGACATTCCTATGGAACTTTACTTTGTCAATGACACCAATATTTTCATAGTGCATTTTGATCTCAGAAACCTTATCATCATCATCCACTTCTATGTTAAACGTCTTTATTTACACATCCCTGACTGAGAGTAAATAAGCCTTATGCCGGGAAGCCTTCTCTATTTCAGGTAAAAGGTCTCATATTTCACTATTGATCATACCTCCCTTCACAACATACATGCTCATTAAATCTTCCTAGGACTAAGAAACTACCCCAGGTGTCTAGCAAAATATGTGTTTCCTGCTGCTAAAAACCTTTGTGTTGCTTTCACTTTGTGGCATGCTTCCTGTAATAGATTCTTCATTCTTAGTTTCACCTTCCACCATCTCCATGCATGTTTTCCCTTTGGGCTCTTCTTCTTCCAGGTCGACTATTTGAGAGGATGATTTGATTTTCATTTTCTTGAGAGTATCTTGCTGGCTACTAGCACCCAGGGCCTCTGAATTGCTCCTCTTATTATAGACACTCATTTTAGGAGATTTGACAACCAACCTAGGGGAAGGTTTATGTGCTAGGCTCTACTGAGAGGTTGTTTATGTATGTTTTGTCTGATCATGCTGCAAAGTGACCTCCATATCTACACAGGTTTCTAGATTAGTCATCTTATCGAATCCTTCAACCTGCTCATGTTAATAGGCGCCTTGTTTGCTCACAAATCTCCTCTTCGATATGATCTGATGCAGATCATATTTTCTCCCCTGCAACTATGTGAACCCAAATTCATTGATTTTGGATTGGATCTAAGGCAAACGTGACTTGTTATTTATCACAAAGGGTCCAACTATGAAAGGAAACTTTAAGTTAGAAGCCTTGTGAGCTTTCAAAAAATGCTTTGTCTATGAGATGATCCTTTGTCTTATGAACTCCAAAGCAAAGATTATGGGAGTCAGAAAGACTGGTAAAAGATATGGTTCTTCCTAATAGCCATATACCCAGATCACAGTAGATTGTATGAACATCATCTAATCTCCTATCTTTGGATTTGGATTTGGTTGTAAAGAGATTTCAATTTCCACCAGAACCCTTGCCAGATCTGAACTGAAAATAAAATTGTACACCCTGGCCATAATCTTATTGATGAAAATAAGCATGGTGATCCTTTTACACTCAGTCTAAATAAATGCAGTCTTAGGAAATTCGGTTTTGTTAGATTCTAGAAACATTCTCAACAAGTGTGTGTAGTATCTGAAGTGTCTTAATGAATTAAAGTTAACTAGTTGTTGATGCATATTGTAAGCGATATATTTGTCAAAACTGACACAGACCAAATGACCAGATAGAAAGAAAATCAACAGGAAACCTAACATGACTTCTACCACAAACTTTTCATTGTCCAACACTAAAATTTGACTTAGTAGAGAACAAGCCCACTGCACTTCAATGACCATGATGCTTACACTAGCAAGTAATGACAGACTCTTTGAATGGTGTCCAGGCTTGACAATGGTCTGCAAAAACAAGGTTTTTATTTCTGGTGGGAATTCTCTATAGATCATGATCATTTTCTATTCCTCGAAGGGCTCTGACACTATGGGGGAGGACTCTGGTATATTGAGGGTGTGTCGGAGTGATGGAATATCTATTTCACATAAAACCTCTGACCCTAATTTATTCAAAATGACTATTTCTTCCTGAGAATACTGCTTTTCACACTATCTTAGAAATTCAGGGAAAGAAAGAATACTTCTACGACGTAAGGGGTGATGGAGGCTTGAGACGCTTCGAGGAAAGGTATGTGCATTCCTATATTGTCTGATTTTTTTTTATCTAGATACAGAAATGAGCGAAAATTTTATCTATGTGTCGAAAACGTTGGAGTCTTTGTCAATTAGGGCCTCTTCTCTGGAGGAGATGTCTTGTTCATTCATGTATAAAACAACAGGATTAGAAGCCATGGTGAAAAATACCTATTAAGTGACAAAGGAAGCACAAATCTGATTCAGTTATGAGCCTGAGTTTCTAATGGATTATTTACGCCAATTTCTGAATGTTTGAATGCTTCAAAATGTCATAAAATAATGTCGGGGGTCTTGCTTTTATATCTTCCCATCGACATTGGGGGTTGGAGAAAATGGTTTTAGGCAGACCACATTTCTCCCTGATGTACCTCTAGAGGTGCCACACATCCATGGATAAAACCATGATGGTTTTCCCCGACCCACTCTCGACTGATTAATCTTTGCACTACTTCAATCGTCGATATGAGATTCAACCGTTGATCTAGATCACTCTAAGATCTACGGTCCACCTTGATCCAACAACTTTTGACATCGAGGGTTGGAGAAAGTGGTTTTATTCAGACTTCTTTTCACCCTGAGCGAACTCTAGAAGCACCATGCATCCATGGATAAAACCATGATGGTTTTCCCCGACCCGCCTTCGAATTATTATTTTTCGTGCTGCTTTATTCCCTGATATGCGCCTTAGCCGTTGATCTGGGTCACTTTCAAGATTGACAATCTTTCAAGTCCTACCTTTTGCACCTCTGCTATACTTGTCCATACACTGCCAGATATAGCCTGATCCTCCAATTTATCATACTTCCATAGCAATATAGTTCTTCGCTAAAAAATTTCAACTTGGATTCCATCCGAAAATTGTTATGGTGATAACATTGGCTCCAAATGGGGATGTTATCCTCCCTGCAAGGTAGAAAAGAACTAAAGATTAAGTGCCTAACCATTGGGCTTTGATCTATTTGTGTGATCTGAATATGCTGATATTTATTCAAAAAATTAAAATCTGCCCAACATAGCTCAGGGCCTTCACCTCGGGCTTCAACTATGCTACTTTTATTCCAATCGTTCATGCATAAAGGAAAAATTAGAATGATTATATACAATGAATGGTGGGGTGATTATTTTTCAAACAACGTAATGCTTAAGGAACCTGCCATTCACAGGCCCTCCTCCAACAAGTTCTCCATTACTTTCCTCTAACAAATAGGCATTTCTCCCATGGTAAGCTATGATTTTGAATGGACCCAACCATAGGTTATCAAATTTCCCATGTTTACCCTTATCTTCGTTTCTGGCGTACCATTTTAGTACCCAGTCTCCTAGTTTGAATTCATCTACCTTGGTATGTCTGTCGAAATATTCTTTGATCTTGTCTTGACGTAGATGGGTGTTATTGAAGGCCTTTTCTCTGGTCTATTGTGCATTGATGAGCTCATCATCTCTTATTCGACTAGCATTTGTTTCTGCTTCTTTCTCCTGTAACAACTTCATTACTGGAAATCCCAATGTAGTAGGAAAGATAGCTTATGTACCATAAACGATCTGGAAAGGAGATGTGGCAATAGATCTTCTTGGCGATATCCTGTCATCCCACAGTGCATGGATGATATTTTTGTGCCACGCCTTTTTATTCTCTTGCAACAATTTTTTGATTATTCTGACCAAGCTTTTATTCGAAGACTCAACCAACCCATTCCCTTGAGGATAATATGATGTGGAATGACCAAGGGTAATGTTGCAATCACCGCAGAATTTCTCCATTTTTTTAGACTTGAAGGTCGTTATGTTGTCTGTTATAATCTTGATCGGGCATCCGAATCTGGACAAGATATTGTCTTCTAGGAATCGAATGATAACATCATTTGTAGCCTATTTGATGGGAACATCCTTGACCCACTTAGTAAAATAATTCATTGCAGTCAGGATCCATTTGTGTTAAGTCGAGGACTGTTGATGTATCTCCCCCATAAAATCCAGGCCCCATTGTATGAAAGGAGATTCTACTGATATGGGTTTTAATGGAAGAGACTTCAATTTTCCTTTCCCATCGAATATTTGACATTCATGGCACTTTGAAACTTCTTTATAAAAATCAGGAAAAATGTTGGGCTAATAAAAACCATCTCTCAAAATTTTGTGCACAATCGTCTTCCAATAATGATGACCTCCATAGTCACCTTTGTGGAACTCTTTGATGGTTTTATCTTCTTCTTATTATATTAAACAACTCAATAAAATCCCCCCTGGGTATTTCTAGTATAGGAATTCATTTACTATACAAAATTTTACTGCCTTAGGTTTCAAGAATCTAGCCTTTGTTTTACTATACTCAAGAGGAGCTTGTAGATTTTTCAACACAAAGATGATATCTACATACCATGCAGAGTCAAGAAACTTCTGAGATATTTGTGGAGTCACCCTTTCTTCCTCTGTTGTATTGTTTGGCAGATCTCGAGTGAATTTTATTCCCAAGAGTTTGCAGATTGTTTATTCCATCAGTCTAGCAAGTCCATGTCCTTTGATCAACTTTGTGGGCTTGATTTCAATATCATACTCTAATAGAACCGCAATCCATTTCCCCCTCTTCCCTTCCGTATCAGGTTGTGTCAAGATGTCTTTTATTGAGCTACTAGGAACATAAGCAATGATATGTTAATGTAACATGTAAACTCTGAATTCTTTCAATGCCTTGACTAAAGCATAGGATTGCTTCTCCATTATGTCATATTTCAAAGGATCATATCTTAATGTCTTAATGTAGTATGCTATGGGATTCTCAAAACCATGGTCATATTTTTGGAGTAGCACACCTACAATAGTGTGTTCTGAGGAAAAAGAGAATAGTATGAAGTCTTTCTCAAAATTTGGACTAGTCAGTACAAGGGCCTTTGTTAATGCTACTTTGATGTCTTCAAAATATTTCCTAGCCTCGAGGATCCACCTGATTTCATTTCCCTTCTTCAGAATATTGGTAATATGTTTTATGATCTCAACCAAATTAGGAATGATCTCCTTAGGAAGTTTACTTTGCCCAGGAAAGATTGTACCTCCTTTTAGATTTTGGGTATGCCAATTTTCAAAGTCTATTCAACTCTGTTGGGGTCTACCTTTATCCCTTCCTTCGAAATGATGTGAACCAACAACTTTCCTTCTTCCATGGTGAAATTTGACTTTTTAGGATTGTGAGAGATCCCGAACTTATTGCATTTTTTAAATGCTCTTCTTAGATGTTTGAGATGTTCTTCATCTAAGGCAGAATACACTGTGATTCCATCAAGGTAAATAACAATGAATTTATCCTTTTCTTCGGAAAAATATATATCGATATCCCTTTGAAATGTCTCCCCTACATTCATAAGCCTAAACAACATCTTGGCATACATAAATGTTCCCCATGGTGTGGTAAATGTAGTTTTTTCTTGGTCGTTAGGGTGTACCTTAATCTGATTATACCTAGAAAAACCATCTAACATTGACATCTTTTGAGATCCCACTACCTTTTGTAAAATGCGATCCATTTTAGGCAATGGATAATGGTCCTTTAGAGACACCTTATTTAGACTTCTAAAGTCTATACACATCCTAATTTATCCACTCTTTTTTCTAACTTGCACCAGGCTGGCCACCCATCTGGAAAATCTCAGGGACACTATGATTTTTTCCTCAAACAGTTTCTTTACTTCTTTCTCTATCAATGGTAACAATAAGGCATTTATTCTTCTTAATTTATGCTTGAATGGCTTGTGATCATATTTGATTGGGATAACATGCTGGATTATAATGGTATCATAAAATTTCAGCTCATCATAGATCCAAGAAAAGACATCAGGGAATTCTTTCATTAATTTCACGTACCTCTCTTTGACTTCAGGACTGAGCTTCTTGGACAACTTAACGATCTTTGAATCCTCTGGAGTTTCGATATTGAAATCTTCCATATCCCCTTCATTTACTATAAGCTTTGGGCTTCTGGCTGTTAGAAAAACAGGACCGCGGAGCAATAAAATAAAACAAATGCAGAAACAAAACATAGAAGACACACAATACAAGAGAGACACAGATTTACGTGGTTCACCCAGTGTGGGATACATCCACCAGAGAAATTGCCAGGTCCTTCCTTTATTATTATCTAGCAAATGAAGGAATACAACCTACAACAAAACCCGTTGTAACTTCCTCTTCTTTCTCTCACAGTCTCCTCTCTATGAATACAATATTCACCATCAACCATAGCCACAATACATTTCCCTCATAAAAGAGGGTTTCCTTCTAGGGAAAAAAACCCTAACATAATCTCTACCATTAGATATGCGACCTTATAATGAATGGTCCAGATTTACAATGAAATTACAATATACTTTTATAAGGCAATTTTTTTTTCGGGGGCTTCGCCCCCAAACCCCCGCTGGGGTCCCGCTTGCCCACAAACCCCCCAGCCGGGGGGATAGGACCCCCGAACCCCGCAGAGGGGGTACCCTCTGCACTCCCCCACGTGGAAGAGTGTACATACTTCTGGGGTGTAAATACTTCATGGGGTATAAACACAGCTGAAAGTAAAAGACCTATAAAATAGGAAGATAATCAGGCTCCACAACCAACAATCTCCCACTTGGAGACTGATCTCAACAACTCCACCAATGTTGTATATGATGGACTCTGAACCTTCTTGGACCTGACACATTTATCATCTTCATCTTCATTCTTGAAGACCAACTGAAACTGAGAAAGAACTCAGTTTCTCCCTGGTTACTCCCTTTGTTAACATGTTTGCAGGATTATGGCTAGTGTGTATCTTTTCCATCTTCAATTGTCCATATTCCAAGGCGGATTGTATGAAGTGGTACCTCAACTATATATGCTCAGTCTTTGAATGGAAGGTTGAGTTCTTTGCAAGGTGAATGGCACTCTGACTGTCACAGTACAACTTACTGTTCTCCTGCTTCTTTCCCAATTCCTCCATAAACCTTTGTAACCAAATCATCTCTTTACTAGCCTCTGTAGCAGCAACATACTC
>SNQJ01S0255420.1:7101-19669 GCA_010110895.2 Picea sitchensis | reverse complement strand
TATTAGATCTGAAATCTGTGTTTGGGCATATAGATCTATTGTATATCTCAGATCTGGTTACTGTTACATTAGATCAGAATACTGTCTCATTAGATCTGAGTTTGGATTCATATTAGAACAGAGTTTCTTGTATAAGTGTATTGCTGTCCTTCACAGATCTACATGCTATGTGTTCTATTTGAGTTACAGATCTAGTTGATTTGATCATTGAAATTCAAAAGAGACTACTGTTCTGCAAATTTTAAGTTGCCCTTAGGATCTCACACTTGTGATTAGGACTTTTGCACCAAGTGAAAACTCGGGAGGTAACATTTTGGCATCGTTGCAAGGGACAAAATCTATTTCACGGATATTTGTAGATCAGGTACATTGTGATGAGGGTTTGTTATTGAAGATCTTTTCCTCACCTTGGCAACTCCATTGAGGGGAAGACACCCTTTCCTCTTTGCAGATTTTGAAGACTTATTGCGTGTGGGGCTGAAATAAGAAATATTATGAAAGCATCTCAAAGTTCACCTTGACAACTCCACTGCATTTTGGTATGAGGTATGACTGTATATATTTTTAGATTTCAGATCATTTCCTTGTTTTGAGGATTTGAAGATATGGCATCTTTAGAAGTGGAATGGTTGTTAGAGGATTTTCTTGATCCTTTGGATTTCTAGAGCATCCTGGGGTATCCAAATTATTTTGATGAAGATTATGAAGAATTGGAAAAAAGATATGCCAAAATTCTTTGGGCATAAAGACTCACCCATGTTGCATGTTGCATCCTTCATTGATGTTCCCTCAACTCAATATTGTTCGTGAGGATGTCAAAATGAAAATGTTCATAACTTTCTTGAGTTTTCTTGAATATCGAATTTTTGATGGGTAGAAAAGAGAGATATCGTCACTTTCAGATTTTTTCAAGGCATTTCTCAGGCATTGGGTTCCTCTTTATCAAAGGTACAAATATGAAGGAATTATTGCAGATTTTGGGCAGCAAGTTTGTGCAGATTTTTTCCAACCTTATGTTGTGGGTGAGTTTGATGATGAATAGGTTGATAATGGGCTGCCAAATGCACTTTTCAGACCTTATTCCAGTCCCCTTCACCATGAGATTGACTTGGCATGTGCTGGGTCATGTTATCATCTCTAAAGTTTTTGTATTGGCTATCATGCCTATGATGTAATTTCTTATTGTAGGCATATTTTCATATATATTCCAGCTCATATGTATTTGATGATGAGCATTTCCTTGTCTTGGTCTATGATCAAACACAGAGGAAGACATTGTAGCATTGATGAGAAGAGCACATTGCTCCATTGGTTTTATGATTACACCTAGCACTTCCATTGTACATGTTAAGTAGAGTAGGAGTAGGATGAATAATCTCTTAAGAGTATTAAAGTAGGAGAAATAAGCTCTCTAGCATGAGCAATTGACTTTATTTCATTTTGGCTTTGTTGGCTTATGCCTTTTTTATTGTAAAGCCAATTTTAATGTAATAAGTTGTATAAACATTTGGACATGGTGTATAAGGATAAGATATGAATTCATCCCACCACATGGTAGTATTTCATTTGCTTGGCAGATCTTCTCACAAGTACATCAGATATTCTGGGGTTCTCATGCACTCTTCTCCAAAGAGCACATGTCCCCAAGTTGCAGCCAGTTGTTAACCCTCAAGTTGCACATGAGGGTTAACAAGTGTGATATTCATCACATATAATGATTTTCATGGTGATTCTTCTATTTTTGCTTGAGATGTTGCATGGGTCATCTTACCTCGTCATCATGACACATTGGATGCTACACATTGGTTCAATGTTTACACGGTTATCGCAGTGCTTTGATGTTAGTGGGTGGCTCATATATTGCCATATTGGTGCCTTTCATGCTTTGCATGCCTTTTCACGATCGATCAGCGTACTTGATGATAATGTTTGCACCTTGCATCACTGGATTTGTTTTGAAATCGTGGTATTTTCCCTTGCACGTTGTTGATATGATTTGGTGGAAGAACACCCTTACTCATGTGGCTTGGTTTGTCATCTACAATGATTCATGATGATGTGGACTAGGGAACTTATTGATGCCACTTTATGTCTTGAGGTAACTTGGCATGGTTTCAGCACTTAGTCATGGAAGTTTGTAAACCTTGGCAGCAGATTGAATCAATATCAGATGCTGTTTTCCTTTGCATGGCTTGATGGAGATTTTGTGCTGGTATAACCACATTTATGGTTAAATGGAACTCATAGCTGGCCTAACCTCACTGGACAGCAGTGCTAGCATGAATTTTTAGAAGAAAATTTGCTTGTTGTTTACAGCCTCTCTAACATTGTTTCCCATAAGTGCTATTATGGCGAGCTACTAAACGAATTTGGACCTCAATTCAGACCTAAACAGTGCTGTGTATACACTATTGCATGGCAGCCATATACAAGATTCATACACAGTAGATTTTACCACCAAAATTGATGAGGGCTTTGAACTTTGTTTGTTGGGAGTATTCCAAAGTATAGAGCAGCATATGTCTTCAAGAAAACGCTATCAAATGCTTCTCATCCCGCAGATTCATGGCCTGAGTTATAGCAGGAAAACCTACAGGAATGTATTTCATGCATTTGATAATGATTCTGTTGACAAAGGGATTCGTCCTACGACCTATTTAGAGCTCAGCCTTTTTTTCAGTACCACAGAGACGGATTTCTTTTATGAACAACTTCCCTTTCATTACTGAACAACAAAGAAGCAGTGGACACATTGCTTGTAAAAGAATTGAAGAGACAGCCATCTGGATTGGTCCCTGCTAACAGATATCCAGGCTGAAAAATGAAATATGGACAATCACTGAGTGAAATTGGTAGTCGGGCTGCAGTCTTGTCTTTTAAGGAAAATATCGTTAAATAATTTCAACCAGACAAATATATGCTAAGTTCTTGGTAGGTTTCTTAATATGACAGTGAGAAGGCTGTCATTTGAGAAACCTCTGGTATTTCCTAGTTAACGCATTTAGAAATGAAAGATCTGAACTTAAGAAGGTTTTCTCACCTTGTCATTAATCAAAGGCCTGATAGACAAGAGATTTTCTCTCTTTTTATACTGATCCAAGCCCATTTCAAGCATTATTCGTGGATCCATATTGAACCTACTCTAACAAAATTGGATCTGCTTCAAAGGCAACAAGGAGGATGGACTAGCTGTATAAAGGGTTGCATCCAAAGAATATAGAGGCTGATTTCATGATCACTGAAGGTGCCAGCACAATGAAGGCCTCCCTGTCTTTGCTTGTGGTCTGGAACTCAGCATATGAAGGAAATGTCACAGCTATAACACCATTGTTAGGTCAGCCCTTCCTATATTATAAAAAATAATTATGATTTTGAAGGTCGGCCCTGACATCATTGAGAATATAGTATAAATTGAAGGTCAAAAATCATCCGTCTATGAAAAATCCAAGCCTAGGTGACTAAAATCCTTCTGATTTCAATTAAAAATGTAAATTGTTGAATTTAATTAATGCTGAAATTAAATTTCAGACCATAGCATCAATCACACAATAGCTGGAAATTACATAGTGGAAGCTTTAAAATCAATTCATACATACACAGGTAATTACTCCTTCAAAATCAGCTTTTCATTCCTTCAAAAAAATTATAAGGAAACCTCCACAAGCTGCCAAAAAACCAACTGCACGGTTACTGAAATCACCCTGAACTTAGCAGAACGACTTGTTGAGAAAGTTTGGCTTGTTGTATGGCTATATGGCCTGGCTGTGCGAACTGTATGGTCCAATGTACAGACTGTGCAGCCTATCCATGTGGGTTGTACTAAAACCTATACAGCTTGCCCGCACGACTATATGGATATGTACGATCCTGTCCATACGACTGTACTGAACTGTACAAATCCCTGTATAGGATTGCACATTGCCTAGAAGCGCCTCTTTCCCAACTGCTTGCTCTCTCTCTCTCTGTCACTCAACCTACTCAACTGTTCAACTTTGTGTATGAACTCTCTATATTGACCTATCTGTATACTTTTAACTGAGACCAAAACCCTAATCTATTTTTGAGATTACTTCTAGTTTAAGTCATGCATGCATGAAATACACTTTCTAGACTTGACTGCTAAATAAAATACTGTTCACTCGTTTACTAAAGTGACTTACAAAATAGGATTTATTTTTGAAAATAGAATAACTTTTCTAAAATAGAATTACTTTTCGAAAATATCTTGAACTACTTCTCGCACGTTCACACTGAACCTATGTGGAAGTTCTGTCTGAGCTATAATTCTCAACACTTCCTCTTAGCGAGGAAGGAATTCTGCACCAATCCAAGTCTATCTCTGAATGCCTCAAACTTCCCTCTCGCCAAGGGATTAGTCAAAATATCAACTACCTATCCATGGGAATATACCGAAACTTCACTGTTGTTGTTTGAATTATGTCTCATATGAAGTGATATTTGCTCTCTACTAAGCTAAGTGCCACGAAAGTCTGCTTCCAGTTGAACCAGGATACTATCGCCAATCCCAAGCTAAAGAAGCACTCTAAGGTGCTCTTCCTATCTATTGCACTGCCTTCCCAATCTAACTCTGAATACCCTTGCAACTTCACTTCACCACCTCCCAGATATCTCAGACCATACTCCACTGTGCCCCTCAAATACTTGAACACATGTTTTGTTGCTACCCAATGCTCCTGCCTTGGCTCTACCATGAACTGATTCAAGGTGTTCACTACAAAACAAGCATGGGATTCCTTCCCACTTACCTCAAATCCCTAAGGATGCTCTATGTACACTTCTTCCTCAACGATCCCATTAAGGAAAGTTGTCTTAGCATCCATATAACGTATCCTCCATCCCATAAATGAAACCAAGGGCATAACTACTCTAATGAAAGTGTACATGGCGACTAGAGCAAATGTCTCCTCGTAGTCTACTCCCACTCTCTGGGAGAACCCTCTCGCCACAAACCTCTCTTTGAATTTTTCAATGCTGCCATCTGCAACATGCTTGATCTTGTAGAGCTGCTTGGAACTCACAACTGACTTCCCCTCCAGTCTTAGCACTATGTCGTAAATATCATCCTTCACGATGGAGGTGTACTCCTCCACCATGGCATCCCACCATACCTGCTAGTTTGTTGCCTCCTTAAAATTGGAAGGCTCAAAATCTAGAATGTTGCTCATCAATGCCATATAGTAGAAACTTCTTCGGAGGTCTGCTCTCTCTAAAAGTGCTCATCTCTAAATGTTTTCCCAGGAGTCTCAACATGCTCCTAAGCATCCCTCAATGTCTGAGTGAACCATCGAGGTCTCCTGACAGAAGTGGAAGGGGCTCATGCCTCCCCCTCTTCACCTGAAAACTATTGTACTACCCTGGAAATCACTAGTAACCCCAGCTCAACTTTCGGAGCTTCATGCTCCTCATCCTCTATCATTAGGTCTAGAATATCCTTAGACCTATGCTCACTGCTTGGGAAAGCATCCTTGGCATGCTTGTTAAGTATGCACACTCTGCATACACCATGTTGCTTAATATAGAACTCTGGAAGACCTATGACCAATGTTATTAAAACAGGCCCAGTCCAGTAAAACCAATCAATTGAACCGGCCTTTTGAGCCAAAACGGTCGGATCGGCGGTACAAAACTATTTTTGGTCGATTTCGTACTGAACCGACAGGTTTTGTACCGGAACCAGCCGGTTTCGTACAACACACATACGGTGCAATCATTGGGGCAGATTTCAAATTTTTTTAGGTAAAAAAACGAATTTAAGGTTGAGGGGGCCTAAAAAACTTAGGATTTTCACCTCCAAAAGGTCTCCTCTTGTTGGTCTCTTTCATCTATGTCTGATCAAAGTTGCTTCTCTTCTAATTCAATTATGCTTTCTTGCCTTCATTACTTTTTCCTGCAATCTTTTTCATTCTTTCTTCCAATTGTTACTTGTGATGGAAGATATTTCCAAATGTTGTGTGGTTCCAATCCTTGAGTTGGAACTTCAATGTCTTTAGCTTTTGCTAGAGTTCTACGATTTTGTATTGGCCTTGAGATTTCGTGGCTATCCACCATATTTGAGTATTGGCCTAAGTTGCAGGAAACGCCCTACCCCCCTGTTTCAGCATCGAAAACGATCTGAAATGCCGAAACGAGTACGGTACAGCTGGGAAATGTCGTCGGTCGTACCATACGGCGTTTCTCGATTTGGAAATGTCGTACGGTACAGTCGGTGACGTTTCCCAACCATACCAACCTGTATGGCCGGCGTTTCGATCGTTCTAAGTGTCTTAGAGGCCAAAAAAAAAATAGGGGGTTGTGGGGCCCCCAAACACTCATTTTTAATTTTTTTTATAATGTTTTTCTTGCAATATAATGTTTAATTCTTAAAATATATATATATATATATATATTTTATATACAGCGTTTCCCCCGGCGTTTCCATTTTTTGAGGGCCTGTTTCGTACCGTCCCAATTTCGGAAACTTTAAAACGTTTCCCCATTTCGTGCAACTTAGATATTGGCCTTAAAGTCAGGTTGAACAAATCACATGTTCTCAAATCTAAAAGGGGTGTTTCAAGGCTTGCCTTGTAAAACTTGCAAGAGAATTGGCCTGTGATCTAGATCTTTGCTTGGAAGGGTATGGACCTCAATAACTATGTTTGGATTCGTATTGATGCACATGAATATATATGTTTTTTTTCCAAATTTGAATATTTTATGTAGTTTTTGGTCGACCGGTTTTTTAGTCCGGTTTTTTCTGGTCCGGTCTGGTTTCGCATTTTTGGGGTCAACCGGTCCGGTCCGGTTTTCGATTCTGATAACAATGCCTATGACTATCTCCCTCAAAATAGGCAACACCTTGTGATGCAAGTGCCCCATCCTCTTGTGCCACAACTCACACAAGCTATCATTGTTATGCACCAGGGCTCGAACAGGCTCACCCTACAACCTGTACAACTTACCTTCTCAAACCCCTATTAGCTGAGTTGTATCTAACTAAATTCCTTCATTGTGATGAGGACTTGTTGGTTGTTGAACTCCATTGCAAAACCCTTATCCTCCATAACCAAAACTGAAAACAAATTCTTCCCAAGACCTAGTACAAACAAGAAATCGTCAAAATCTAAAGAATTACCTGACTCAAATTGGAAGGAAATAGTACCAACTCTTGTTACTGGGTACTTGGCATCATCACCAAGCTCAACCTTTACTCTTGTGTTCCACTTCTTCAGACTAGAAAACAATTGTTGAGATGAGGTCATATGTCAAGATGCCCCACTATCCACATATCACACATTCCTCGGAATCGTGGTAGTAGAAAGGAAAGATACCAACAAGAAATCCTTCTCGAACTTGGCAACAAACTCGTTCATCTGAGTTTTTGTAGAGGGTGCTACCTACTTCTACCACTGCTCCCTTTTACCCTTCTTCTTCTCTGGACACTCTAATGCATAATGACCATGCTTATAACAAACGAAGCACTTGATTTCACTCAAGTCCTTGTCTCTTGGATGTGAGGTTGACTCCTCACTCTTTCCCTTATCCTTGCTAGGTCCTTTACCTCTACCCTTATTTGATTGACCAAATAGAGATAGGTTCTTTTCACCATCCTTCTTACTGGCCTTTCACTCCATCCGAGTCTCCTCTTGGATACAGTGATCCCAAAGCCTCTCAAAGTTAGGAAGGTTATCCCAAGCACAAATACCTTTGACAAATGATTCCCGTGAAGCTAGGAATCTATTTATTGTCATGTTCACTAGCTCTGCATCTTCAACCTTCTCTCCGACTAATGCAAGTTGATCACGAATCTGTGTGACCTTCATAAGGTAACTGGTGAGTGTTTGATCTAGTCATCATTATGGATCCGAATTTGTTCCACAATATCATCTTCATGTTTATGTTCTGACTTTGGTAGAGACTAACCAAGGCATCGAACATCTCTTTCGTTCTCTTCTTCTCGAATACATGAGGGATCAAATGATCATTTATGGCATCCAAGATCATTTGCTTGGCCTTCACTTCCCTCTTGTTGTGAGCTACCAATTGCTACGAATCCGTAGGCGGAGTAAGAGAAGTCACAACATCCTTGACAATATCCCAGATATCATTCTCTTTTAGTAAGAGTGTAACCCTCAGCTTCCATGATAAGAAATTCGAAGCAACATCCAATATGTCCTCAAACCTAAGTCATCTTGTTGCCATCTCTAAGATCTACTACACAAACTCCCAAATATGAAAATAATACTTTGAAACCCTCTAACTGCTAGTCCTTCTTTCTGGCAGTTGATTCACTGTTGCAAGTCCTAGAGAATCTCAATCAGAGAAGTTAGCTCTAGTACCATGTGAAAAATCCAAGCCTAGGTGAATAAAGTCCTTATGATCTCAATTAAACATGTAAGTTTCTTAATTTAATTAATGTTGGAATTAAATTTTGGACTTGTTATCCCCATTTTGTGGGATAACTAAGGAGATCATGTCTCGAGGCCCTCAGGTTGCAGATATGGAGTGTCGAGAAACCACATGACCAGCAGTGTCCACTTGCACATACAGAAGCCTGCTCTATCACCACATTATGATCCATTGTCAACACATCCACCACACCAGCTAGCTTCTGGAAGGCAGATGGGTCTTGCTCCATGCGGTACAAGTCAAGTATTGTGGCAGGTAATCACCCTAATATTTAAGGCATTTAAACATGTTGTATTTGAGCTACTTTTGATTATAGTAGCGCCTGCTTGGACATTATGCTTTTGACCATGTTTCACCTTGGTGAGTGTCATAGATTTCCTATTAAGTGGCCAACCTTTGGGAAAGGTTTCTGACTAGGGGTCCCTTAAGGGGTTATCATACCATTCCTGACCATACTTACCACTTTCCGCTCATTACACTCCCATCATATTGTCTTCTTCTAGGCCCTTTAACTTTAGTGACCCAAGAAGGGTGTGTACCTCATTTCATGGGAAGAAGGGGTTGAAGGCCCAAAGGGATTGTTGTTTTGGCTAAAAAGATAAAAGCCTAGATATAAACCTTCTAGATGCTTCACCCAGGGATCCCCTGAGAAAGTAATGAAACACTTCTCTGTAAGAAAAGGGGTACCTACAAAAATAAATGATAATGAATGCTTAAGGGGTTAGTTGGAGGATGGGAGGTCTCATCACGAGCCAGCCTATCATGATCATGGGTATTTGGCAGTATGACATTACCATCATCTGGTCACCAAGCCAGGGTAGTGGCTCTCAGTTACACAGCTGAGAGAAAGGGGGTCTCATCACGAGCCATCATTTTCATTTCCGCGAGATATTTCTGAGTGACACTATCATTATCTGGCCAGGACAGTGGTCTTCAACTCGTTCCTCAAAACATGAAAGAAATAAAGAATGGCAAGAAGATGGGCTTGGAAAAAGTGCATTGCAAACGAAGGTGCCACACACCCTCTACAAAGGCACCCATGAATGAGATAACACGAGCCCTTGTATGTCATGAAACTCAACGACCTATGAAGTCTAAACCCCTTCCACCTCATCATCCATTACATGACCTTGAAAGGCCATCCTTGGGAGCATCCCCTGCTTGAGGGCTTTAGTCTACCCAATAGGATTCCTATGACACCCCTCCCATACTTAAACTTGGTCAATTGTATAGGGTTTTGAGCATTTGTTTAATTTGATGAGGTAGTTTTGATGCACATGTTTAGGTGCCTTTCTTATTAGATGTGGTTTACACTTGTCATGATATCTTTGACTTGAGATCTTTGAAGGGCGTACTCTTTTGTTTTGCAGGACCTTGCTCGGTGGCCAGTATTGGGAGAACAAGCCTAGCTCGAGCTCCCATGGGGCAAGAAGCCCATCGGATGGATGCCTAGGACCCACATGTCGAATGACAAAGACGTTCCTTTGGAGGCCTAGAAGACATCATGTCGGACCTAACCTAGCCCCTACCACCCAAACGACTTGCCTAGGAGAGGAAAAACGTCACCTCCTTGAGGGTTGACGTGATGAGGGAGCTAGGGTTTGGTGGTGATGGAGGTACACATTGACACTTGGCATATTTTCAACGGATGAGGCATGGAGAAGGCTTAACACATGATGAGGAGGCTCAAAGAGCCCCAACGACTTCCACATCTTCTCCAACGACTTGCTCAAGTGCCAAAGCGTCCCTAAAGAGGTGACACCATCTTGTTTTCCGGTTTCTTTTGTGTTAAAGTGACATTTAAATATTATTATATGATGCAAGGGGTAAAATAAGGGTTGTTGACCCCTTATCTTATGTTTTACCCTTGCTAATTGGACAAACTATGAGTTAAACATTTTGTATAAATGGAGATCATGTGAATCTCATTTTTAACATAGCTCTTCCATTGTGAGAGGACTACTTGGCTGAAATTTGTGCCCTCTTTGGGCAATTTGATCTCTCTCTCTCTTGTGCAAATGTCTTATGGTGAATTCTCTTGGTGATTTGTGGAGCTAAAGGTGGTGCGCACCTCTTGGAGGTCTTTTCTCTTGCTTATGAATGGTTTTTGCTTGGTGAACTAGGGTTACATCTTGCATCTCTTTGAAATTGGTAAGGAAAATCTGCAATTGTTAGTTCTTCTTGCTTGTTTCATGAATGTTATTGATTGAAACCCTAGGAGGAGTATAAGTGCAGACACCCTCCATTAAGCTTCATCTCATTTGCTAGTTGACAAGTCATTTATTACAAGGTTGCTAGGAGGAGTACAAGGGTGTACACCCTCCTAGATTTACCTAAGTTTGATTTGCATGTCCTAGGGAGTAAGAGGGTTTACACCCCTAGGGATATTGTGGATCTAACTCTTACAATCCAAGACTCCATTTACCCAATATCTTGAAGGCCCTAATCTAGAGTTTGCATTGGAGAAATAAAATTACTTGCATTGGGTAACGTGATTTTACGAGATTTTCAAGTTGTTCAAAGTGCAATCAATTCTATATGTTATCGGTTTGCTTGTGCCCCTAGGGCGTAATATTTTGCCAAGAAATTATTATTGCTGTTACGAATTTCATCTTCAGCCAATAGGGCTGCAGAAACCCTAATCTAACTTCAATAACTCTCTAATCAACCACTGAAAATTGCTCAAAGTTTGTACACTTAAACTACTAGGCCTAGCGCATTTTTTGGCAAATTTTGAGGAGGTTTTGGTGGTTGATCTTCTTGCTGTAATAAGTTGTTTGTTACAGCCATAAGGCTGATAATTATCACTGCAGTAACTTGTTTATGATAGCCTTGCTTTTATGCTAAAGTCATGCTCTTTCATTCTTGAGTTAAACTAGTCTTTACTAGCTTGTCTCTTGCTTATTCAACTAGACTTTTAGCAATTATTTTGCAGCTTTTATTATCTTTTACATGCTGATATATATCACTAATTGTTGTTGCATTTAGGGACAGCAAGCTTAACTTGCTTGTCCACCTAACATATTACAAGTATACTTGGAGTTTCTTGTGTATCGGGCAGGTACAAACATTCTCAACAAGTACCCAAGGACTTGGCAACCTTAAACCTTTCCCAAGACTAATTTCCAAGTTCCATTTTCCATCTAGAAACTTGACCTTTAGGGGCATCCATTCATACATCACATTTTCCGTCTCAATCCCCCATAAGGTCACCGGGATTCCCCCCTTGAGGTGACTACCTCACCTCTAAAGTGATGGGAACCCCTGCCTAAGGTGACTGCGGGTAGGTGCTCTCTAAGTTGTCGACATTTTGGTGGTTGGGTCGGTCTTTGCCCAACCTACAATTTCTGCGATAACAGGACTATAGCATCAATCACACAATAGTTGGAAATTAAATAGCGGAAGCATTAAAATCAATTTCATACATACACGGGTAATTACTCCTTCAAAATCAACTTTTCATTCCTTTGAAAAACTTACAAGGAAATATCCACAAGCTGCCAAAAAACCAGCAGCTGCATAGTTACCAAAATCACCCTGAACTGAATGGAATGACTTACTGAGAAAGTATGGCTTGTTGTACAACTATACAACATAGTTGTACAGACTGTATGACCGACTGTCTGTACCACTATATGGAACAGTTCCATATGGTTGTACGGGATTGTACACTCCTGGAAACGTCTTTTCCTAGTTGCCTGCTCTCTCCCTTCACCGTGTGTATGAACCATTGTTGTAAAACTCATGAAAAACTCGCGAGTCTCGCGAGAAATCGCGAGTTTTTCCAGAAGCCGAGTTTTAAGGAAAAAATCGGTGAAAAACTCGGACGAGTTTTTGGCGAGTTTTTGGCGAGTTTTATGGAAAAAATCGCGAGTTTTTGGAAAAAATCGCGAGTTTTTGGAAAAACTCGGGTAAAACTCGCGGGTCGATGGGAAAAACTCGCCCATCTTAAATTTTTTAACAGTCCGCGGGTTTAAAGGGTCCGTGAGCGGTTTTAGGTGTTCTATTTGTGCATTTAACCAAGGAGGAGAGCCAAGCCATTCAACCAGCCAAGGAGGAGTTTGCCATTGGGATTTTGTGCATTCAAGGGTCAAATTTTTGGATTTGGCATTGGAATTTTTAGTCCATTTCACAATTTTTGCATTTGGAGGTAAGTAAAAAA